>JAOBRB020173638.1:0-12605 GCA_027575285.2 Zoanthus pulchellus
CCGGTGGCGAAAAACAATAAAACACGCTTTTTCTATGTTTTATACTCTGATAAAACATAGATTTTCGACCAATCAGAACACGCATAGGGTCCTATCTATATTATAAAGCTCAATAAAAGTAGCATCTGACAAGCTGCCATGGGTTTTGATTCATGTTAGGGACTGAGAAATTTTTACTTTGACCAGAGAAAAATATGCACAAACATTTCTCCTATAGCTATTTTCAAACTGAAGATATTTATACAAACTACCAGATTGTTGCAACATAATTTGCATCAACAGCATGGTTGAATATCTAAGATGTTGATATGCCGAGATATTAACAGCAGGGTTTAATATACAGGACACAAAATGTTTGAACCAATCAAAAGTAAAACAAAGCTTATCCTTGATTCAGCCAACCACATTTGAGTTTGCTTTAACCTGTGTCCTCTGCACAAGGTACTGTAAATAACTCTAATATAAGGAGCCTAAAAAAAAATTATCTAAATTAACATCTATCAACAAACACTAACTTGCAGTCGTTTTCTACGATTTTTGAATTATTTCAAACATGTTGTTTCAGAAGGGATGTGGTTCCCATCAAAAATTTCAAAATATATACAGTATATTATAGTAAATTTGCATAAACAATTTAACTCTAACAGTCTTTTAACCATTGATGTTTTGATTTGTTCATCAAGGTTCAGTTAAGCGTATAGATGCCAACCCGAAAGCTTCGAGAGGCGAGAAAGATATTTATAAGTCGACTTTTACCTAGGTTGTTCTGGTTGAGTTACAAATATCGGTTCTCGCAGTCCGTGATAGGATGCGAGGATGACGAAAAACTTATATATCAAGCGGGAGAGCAGATGATAAGGCAAAAAAAGATAAATCTCCGCCAAACGCTGGAGAGTGCACACCGTTCCAAGTGGCAGTGCAAGAAAAATCACAACTGCAAGTTGTGAGCATGGTCGTGTATTAAAACTTCAGAGAGCCCAAGAGAAAAATTATTGCCTCTACTATAAATAAGATTTTAAAAATGCAAGAATTAAAACTTTCATACTTCGCAGAAGCCAAAAATTTAAAGGTAACAACTTGAATTTTATATGTCACTTACCAAATCGCCGCAGTGCCACGCGAAACGCCATCTTGAAAACTCTTTCTTACCCACAAGCCTGTGGGAGGAGAAAGTCGGTGCGCGTTGTCCTTCGGGAAATACGCTTCCGAGGCAAGTTTGAACTTGAAAGTAATGTTTACTAAGAATTCTATGTTGTTAGTTGTATTTAATGTACATTTTATGTTATGGATTTTACAGAAGACATCGAGGATAGTCCGCCGTGTTTTTTTGTTCCTGATTCTCAAAAAGAATCCACAGATCGATCAAGTGCAGAACATATCGATAAAAAGATATTTCTGAACCAGCTCGCAATTTCCAGAACAGACTTTGGCAGATTGTGTGGGGAAAATGGCAGCAGCTGTGGTGGAAGTTATAAGAAGGAGACACAGTTGATGGTAATGGCTGCTGGTGGTAGTGCTGAAGGAGAGAAAGAGAATAGAAATCGGCCTGGCGCTCCCAGCGGAGCCAGTAACGGAGGAAACGACGGGGGAGGTAGTAATAGTAGTAGCAGTGACGGTGGTGGTGATGCAAATAATAGTGATAGTAATGATGGTGATGGTAATGATGGTGATGGTAACGATGGTGATGGTAATGATGGTGATGGTAGTGATGATGGTATTGGTGGTGGTGATGATGGGAATAATAATGATGATGATGCAGGCAATGTAAACCAAGAGGCAAGTACTGACCACGAAGAAGCCAGCAATTTACAATCAACTCCTTCATCAGGAAGTTCAGTTCCAAAACTTGTTCATCCTGATGTTTGCAGTGATGTAAGCATAGTGCAGCAAAAGTACTCAGCAAGTGATATAGCTAAAGAACTGTCAGATGTATCTGAAAGTAGTGGCCACTCATTACAGATCAGTGGTAGAAATGTTGCAAGATCAAGCGAACTAGAAGAGCATGGTTCTCAAAGGAGTCCAACATACACTGAAGCTTCTACTGCAGTTGTTGGAGAACAGGTTGTATCAGATGTTGGGAACATCAGCGATGTTCAGTCATCACTCTCAGGTGTCAGTCATAGTGAATCTCCAGCAGCAGTGACAGGTTGATAAAACTTTCCATCCAACATCTATCATATTTTGTTGACATTTTAAGGTCTAAAACTTGGCTTGCAAAAATCAGCCTCTATCTATAAATCAGTGTCAAAATCCTGGGTGGATAATGATTTGGGCTTTTATCATTTTTATAGAACCCACATTAAAAATTCCCAATTGCTTGACAGAGCTCAAAACAGACCTCATCCATTGTCCCAGACAATCAAAAAATGACTTGGGACAACTAAGAGATTTAGCAGAAGTATCAAAATGATAGATGTTAAGTAAAAATATCTGTAAGGTAAAAAATTTTAAAAATCACAAAACATTTTCAATCAATTGATCATCTCCAGTCATCTCCATCTCCACACTGAAGATAATCAATTGATCGAAAATGTTTTGTGATTTTTAAAACTTTTTATATACAGTATTACAAAAGTTTTTACCTTACAGATATTTTTTCTTAACATATGGAAAATATTGTTTTTAAAATTTTAATAGATGTTCAGTTTCATTAATTGTCATTGAACCTTTCATGTTTCAAGGTGCCTCACCTCTTCTTCAGAGTGTGGCTGTTAGATAATCAAAAATATTTAAATCCAATCTAAAGACAATGGAATGATTTACTAATAAAACTAAGTGATTATATAGTCAAGGAAAGTCTTATGAGCATAATTTGTTTGTTTAAAATGGTTTTGATTCATTTTATATGCATAGCTTCGTTTATCTTAATGGAAAGCTTATAAATCTGTAAAAGATAATGTAACACTGAAGAATTTTGTTGAACAAATCTGTTTGAAACTTAGTAATTCGAAAAAGCCACGATTTATTTTGATTAATACAGATTTTTTATTGTTTATTATCCATAGAGAAGCCAAGTTTGTCCACCTCAAGCAGTAGTAGTAGCTGTTATCCAGCTGATACAAGCAGTAGCTATACTGGTAATTCTTCGTCAAGTATAAACACCCTTCCTGTACAACCCGAGAAGTCATTACAATCAGTTCATTATCCCATAAGTGCTAAACACCGCACACAGCTAACAAGTGACACTAGCTCTAGCAGTACAACAAGCCGTGAGGAAGGAAAAAACCTCACTCATGAATCACATTCTGGTTTCTCTGTTGTGAAGGTATTTTGTGTCATGCATTGTCATCAGTAAACAATGGGCCATTTTGATGTTCCTTGTGCCTCTGTTTCAATATAATACGAGTCTAAATGCGATCCATTCCTATGCAAATGACTTTGATTTGCATGAAAATGAAACTAAATACAGTTTCACATTTAAACTCCTTTTGAATCTGAGGGAGAAGAGAACTTGAAAATGGCCTGTTTGATTAAATATCAACTTTTGATACTTACTTGTGTCTGTGGACTGAGGGGGAAATGCTTCAGGCTGCTTCAAAATAGGATACCTTTGATATGGTGTATATGGTGTATTTTAAGAACAATATAGTTTACATATTTGCTATGAGCAAAGTGAGAATTAAGTCTTCTATTCAGAAAATAGTTTAGGACTTTTTCTAGACATATCCAAACAGTATTCATAAATAACCATTTACCTTTTCTTTAAAAATATATTCCTATTTTAATTTTTGCTTAAACCAGGGTTAAACTTAACCAGTCTTTGAACAACTGGGATCAGATGTCTCTAGCAGGGAATAAGTGCATAATAAATATGGTTGATGAGCGATTTCAGTCCATATCTTATCAAGAGTTAAAGAATATCACTAGCATTTTGGTACACACAATATTTACCTCAACGGTCCACATTCATTGTGACTAGTGTTAGCAATAAACCATTAAATGCTGGAAATAGAACAGTATTATCAGTACTGACAAATTAGAGTAATCGCAGGTCTTGCTTTCTATAGGCCCTTTGCAGTTGAGGGTTATGTGACCACAGCTACCTTAAACCAATCAGCTATGACAGAATGGCATCCTGAAATGGAAAGAGAAGGTTGACATTAATAAAATGAAAAAGTTCAGCTCTTTACATCAAATATGTAAAAACTGGCAAGCAGCAGCAAACAGGATATTTTCTAAAGATTTGTATGATCGGAGAGCAAGACTTGCTCTACGGTATCATTTTCACACACATTTCCTTGGAAAAGTTTGATTTTATATTCAATGTCTTTTTTTGAAGTACTAAATGTTGAGACTTGAAGCTATGCCTACTAACTAATTTTAACCTGCTCTTTTCATTTCTGGGCATCATTTTGTCATAACTAATTACAGTAATTTAGGGTGGGTGTGATCATATGACCTCAAGCTGCAAAGGGCCTATTACAAATTTCTAGTTAACTAAGATTTTTAAAAATAATTTCTAGAAAATCTTCGATTGATGATCAACGTATTTACAAATACATTTTCTGCAAATCACGACAAGTAAACTTTCATCAACACTAGCTTCTTACTAATGCTTAAACATTCTTCTAATGATATTCAATTAGTCCCTATTCAAAATAATTTTAGTGTAGATAATTAGAGATTCAGTCCACTAGGCTTTTCTCAACCTCAAAGCAAATACTCAACATAAGAGATGACCTGTAATCAGTTTTTTTCTCCCATTTTGCTCATATTCTTTTTTATTTAATTTGTATATTTTACTGCTTGTGGTTGGATTTTACATGCTATATCATACTCTTTTTAATGTTTTTCAACCATTTAAATAATTTAATTTTTTGATAAGTTTGACATATCATATTTCCCTATATATATTCATGTTTTTGTAAAATATTCTTATAATATGATGAATATCGTTGTGGCTGATCAAAATATAGTTAGTAAAATATTTTCTCGTTGTTTCAATGTCAACTTTGCTTAATAGTTCTATCACAAATAGACCTCTAGCAGAGTAGCCAATCATAGTGCAGGATGGTTAATAGACCGTTAGTAGGTTGATTGTAATAGGCTACATGTAACATTATATTAATATTGAACTTTATATTCTCACTTAGCATGTAGAAGGAGAGTACCTGTCTTCATCCCAAGACTTATTTGCGGATCCACCTAAAAAGGAGGCTGTGGCATCAACTCAAGAAGAGTCACGGTATTTGTTCTAACTCAATTGTTCTACAGCAGTATTATTCAATTGTGAGCTGTGTTTTCATAATATTTTTATATTATCACTTAACAGTTCTCATCTTTCAGTATTCAAGAACCAAAGGATCACTCCACCCCTAAAGAAACTGATGGCACAACCTCCGATTTACAAGCTCCTCACCCAGCAAAATCATTACTCCAAAAGGTTGTTACCAGGCAGATAACTTCAACTCCCGTTGATGAAGCCGATATTACATCTTTATCTACACCACAATGTAAAGTAACACCCATTGATACCTTCAACTGCTTGCAGTTTTCAGGAACTGTAAAAGAGACATCATCCTCGTCATCATCAGTAAATGACATGGAACCGTCGCCAGAAATCAAACCATCATCACCAACAGAAAACAACTCGTCAGATATTGTTTTACCGAAATGGAACCAGGAACTACTTCAGCAGAAAAGAGCAAAAGAGGGCGAGAGACATACCATTTCAATGACCTCCTCAGAATCGTCATCAGATGAAGCCAAATCTGATGGAAGTGAATCAAAACAACCTTCCTGTCGTCAGTGGCAGTCACAGAGACTCGTAGATAGTGATGATTTGTATGCTGTTAATGGCGGAGAAGAAGAGGAGACAGTGCAACCGGACAACATCCCTTCGCTACATTTGTTACAGGACAGTGAAAATAATGACTTTAAGCTTTCAACCAGCAAACCAGTTACAGTTCCACTGCAACCTACGTCATCCCTTTCACCATCATCCATAATTCTCAAAGGTGACATTTGTCCTACCCAGCCATCACTGTCTTATGACATATTCCAACCAAATTTGCCGTTGTCTCAAGAGTCGACCAGAACCGCTCACCAGCATTGTTTGACAAGAAAAGGTACATGTCATTTGAAATCTCTACAGTGCTGTTAATCTCCAGTTTTTTGCTGTTTTTTTTTACTTTTTGTTTCTACATATTAAACAATAAAAATACCAATTATATATCTAATCAATATCTAAGCAATCAAGATGCTTTTACTGCAGATTAGTTTTTTTTACTAGTGTGTTTCTTGCATTTTATTACCAGATTAAGATAAAGCATTTTAAATAAATTCTATTTTAGTTAATTGACTTATGAAACGTCAACTACTTCAAAAGCATAAATATTACAAATGAAAGTAGTACATATTATTACATTTTCAATGTTTGATGAGATCTGTAGCTTCTTCTCACCTTCCTTGTTTTCCTTTTCGTTCTTCTTACCTTCATCTTCTTTTCCCTCCTTTACCTCCTCCTTTTTCTCACCTTCCTCCTTTTCCTTATCACCTCCCTCTTCCTCCTATTCCTTCTTTTTCTCACCTTCTTCTTCCTCGTCCTTCTCACCCTTCTCTTCTTTCTTTTCTCCTTTTTTTCTCCCCTGCCTCCTCCTTCTTCTTCTCACCTTCCTCCTCTTCCTTGACCTTCTTCTTCCTCCTCCTCCTTCTTCTCACCTTCCTCCTCTTCCTTGACCTTCTTCTTCTTCCTCCTCCTCCTTCTTCTCACCTTCCTCCTCTTCCTTGACCTTCTTCTTCCTCCTCCTCCTCCTTCTTCTCACCTTCCTCCTCTTCCTTGACCTTCTTCTTCCTCCTCGTTCTTCTTCTTCTCACCTTCCTTTTCTTCCTCCTCATTTTTTTCTACTCACTATTCTCTTTCTCTTCTACTCCGCCCCCTCCTTCTCACCTTTCTCCTCCTCCTCCTCACCTCTGCACAGCACAAATTTCGTATTTCTCAACATCAATTTTGCAGAACCGTCTGATCAGTATACAAAACAAGACACAAGCAATGATGAAAACATTCCAATGGAAACAGCATCTTCACAGGAAAGTACATCTTCATTCAACTTGCACCTCACACAAACTCAGACTGAGTGCATATCACAAGGAACCATCTTAGATGATCATTGTGTAAAGTCTTCTAATGAATCATCTGTTAAAGTAATTACAGGAGAGATGCCTTGCGAGCCACTTCACTTTGTGGATGATGTAGAATCCCAAAGAAGCTGTTATAGTGAAATGTTAGTTAAAGAAAACATCTGTGAATCAGAAAAGGAAAATAAGCAAAGTCCTAAACAAAAAACCAAAGATGTTGATTCAGACGAAGTGAGTCTACAAGAGCAGTCATGTCCAGAAGTTGTGATAATATCTCCTTCAGCTTCAGTCCTATCAGCTCCAAGTCAGTCGATACTTGAACCTTTGGGAAAAACAGAAGAAAAATTTCCTCAGCAAGAGAAGGAACAATCAACTATGCCCTGTACAGGTATACTGTAGTAACCTTTTTGTTGTTGTTGACATAACCAGGGCTCTAAATAGACCAATTTTGCATTGCAGATGCCGCTAACTTCAATGACAACGGACTCAGTTTTTACAGTGTTAGCCTCAGTATGAAGTGAAATGTTCCTAAATACCAACCTAGTTTTACGCTACATGCAGCTATGTGTATTGTTGAAGGTGTGACTTCTCGCTCTTTCTCGCAAGTATTTTTGAATGTTTAACAAAAAAAACGAGGCTAACACTGCAAAAACTGAATCTGCTGTAATTAAAGTTAGCGGTCTCTGCAATGCGAAAATAGACTATTGTTTTTCGTTTTTTGCAAGTAGCCAGTTGGCTACCTGAGGTAAAAATATTGTAGCCAGAGTACAAGTGCGACCACATATCTCCTAGCCCTTACCCCATACCCAGACTTTTGGGTTTTTCATCTCTTGGCATAGGAAGAGGCAGTTTTGAAGTCTTACAAATTATGCCTTTGTTTCATTCCATTCGTTTCTGTCGCACAACGGCACTCAGATCTCCCCCTGTACTTTTATTCTGTTCGTTATCCAGTTGCACATTTCCATCGTTTGACTTCCTTTTGCTCTCTTTACCACCTGTTCAGTCAATTATGTGGCGCTTCATTCTGTTTTAAACCTAATTTATTACAGTTATCATAATATATACATCTCAAGAGTTTTCTTTATTAAACCGAAGATTTTTTCGTGCGTTTATAACTATTAGGTACTTAATATAATTTATAAAACGTTGTGTTGTAAGGTAACTCAACGAAAATCGTCCAATTTAAAAGCAAAGCTGTTTATCTTTCTTTTTATCATACAGAAGAAAACCAAACGTACACTGCTTTAAGGGGAACAGAATCGCTCTCTAGGGATGGTGTTTCAAAAGCGTTGGCATCAATGTTTAGCGCTGAAACACCAAGTCAATCAAACTCAGATGAAAAGTTCTATTTCTCTTTGCCAAAAAATGCAGACCCATTAAAACCTGTAACTTGCAATACTCCGCCAGCAGTTATTGAACCATTCATTCCTGAAACACAAGAAAGGCATCCGCAAGAACGTATGGAGGGACTAGTAGTATGTGAAACCCCAGGAATGTCAACACAAGGTCAGAATGCAATACCTGTTTTTTCATATATATTGTATATTTATGGTTATTTCATAATTGGTAGGCGTAAGTAATTCTTATTCACAAGTTGTGTAAAAGAAACGAAAGAACGAGCGCGTTTTTTACACAAAGTTGGTAAATGAAGTACCGGCTTCTAATCTGAACATTTTTTCAGCCAATGATGATTCAGCTTGTTATTTTTCCATATATTCGGTAAATAGACTTCGGCCACCTGTGAGAGGAGACTGACTGAATGCCAAAACTAACCTAACTTTGCTCGAATCTGTTTGTGGAGTTGATTAAGTAAAATTAGCCAAATCACATTGAGAAATAAAATATAGACAGGAAAAAAACTCAAGAAAAGGTTTGGTCGTAAATGAGCTTGTCAGCGGTGTGGTATTACGAAAGGTTGCGATATTTAAGTAGAGATATGCAGTCATTCATTTTGAAAATTGTTTTAATTTGTACAGTGTACCATTCAGACGGAAGTCAATGGGTCAGAACTCAAATTCAAATGGTCAAAATTGTAACCAACGACTATGAATGTGAAATCAAGTAAAGTTTTATTTTATCAATCAATTGAATAAAAAGTATAAAAGATTTGAATTTATTTACGCAACGCAATTCACGAAAACATTGCCGATGTCGTCATGTTGATTTCAAATCCATTTGGCAATGTTGAACAAATCGAAAATCATAGTTCATATTTTTGAAGTTATAAAGTTGTATTTGTAGTGAAAATAAAATAGAGGCTTAGCACTAAATATTACAGTAATTTTATTTTTAATTCCGATTCAAATTTTGGAAATAAATCTTTGCTAATAACTTTGCATGTCCGCCAATTGGACCACACATGGAGTTTCGAAAGTCAACAAGTTTTTTCTGCTGAGTTTTAAAATGCAAATTCTAAGTTATGCCTTTGTGGCAGAACGTTAATTATTTTAATAATAGTTCTCATTATTTTCTGTAAAAAAGCAACAACTTTAGTCCCTAATGTTATGTGTAAAATACGCAATACGCAGGGCAAAATGAGTCACTGGATATGGCAGTTCGCTTCAAACTTTTGATTCTTTGGATAATCTTGGTCTTGCTAAGTTTTACTCTTTAATACCAGCCAAAAGCTTAGTAACCATGCTTTTCTTCGTTTTAATCGTATCCTGCGTTAAACAACCGCTGACATCGCATACTGAGCCGCCGATCAGATATTGTTTATTCGTGACAAAACATCAAATCTTTCTGAACTGCTCGGCTAACAGTTTCAAAAAACTCCATATAGTTCAACTATGCCTAAATTTTCGAATGATTAAAAGTCAATTTTGGGGTTCAGTTCTTGAAGGACTAGCATCTCATTTAGGCGTCAAACACTTTCATCCTAATAAGTTAACTGTTTATTCTTTTGTCTCACGATAAGTAACTAAATATTGTTCGTAATGTTTTGACTGTTTACTGCTAGTCTTCTTCAATCGATGGGGTCGACTGGTTTCGGTACAGTCGAAACGTCGCGAACAATATTTAGTGACTTATCGTGAGACAAAAGAATAAAAAGTTAATTTATTAACTAACAGCCACGATGAATAATAACCTATTTTATAACACTTTCATCCTCTTAACACAACATAAACCAGTATTTTAATACTTAAGAGTGCTTATTGTATGGGTCAGTATCAAACAATTGTACCTTGCAAACAGCCCAAGAAAATTCAAGTTTTCGTTCATGCCACTGTTATAACGTTTGTTTTTGTTTTTTTAGAACATTTAGGAACCTAGTGAGGTTCCAAGGAGTAGAGATAATGGGACTCGAGGTCCCTTACAAGGGTCTTATTCCTGGGCCTACGGTTTAACGTCCTTATCCGAGAAGACGTGAAAGTCTAACCATTTGCAGATGTTAGAGCAAAGGCAGCACTTTGTCCTCAATTATTTTAAGACCCTGAGTAGTGGTCCAGGCGGGAATCTTACCCGAGACCTCCCGCACAGCAGACTGGCACCTTACCAACTGGGCTAACCAGACGGCGCAGTTGGTAAGATCTCTGCTTTGCAGCCACAAGGTCCCCAGTTTGATCCCAACAGTTTGCCGAGATTCAAATGTTTGTTTGATCTTATTTTCCACCTAAGCCAACTCAGCTTTCCATCCTTCCATATGCTGGTAGCTAACCTGTGATGGATTATTTTCCCGTCCAGGGGGAGTCAAAGACTCTCATCCGCTAAAAACTTCTGAAACCCCGAGATAAGTGTCAAACTCATGGGCCACTAGGCTCGTAAAAGGATTTAACTGTAACAGCTAAGATGCGCTGGTAACTACACAAAGTGTAAACAAAGGAAGATCGGAATTTTTATTATCACTATTGAATCCATTTTGACTTTGTTTGCATTATTTCAACAGTTACATCCTCTGTTACGTCGCCTCTTCAAAGACCACAGGTAACGCCATCATTGACACTTTCAATGCCTCGTTATGGGTCTCAGGACAGTGATTCCGACAGCCCTGAACCAGGATTTCGCCTAGAAAGACCAGCTTTGTGTGCTAGTAGGGTTTCAACTACAGGCCCAATACAGACCACACAGTCCCTACTTAAGGAAACAGGAAAAACTATCGACATTAACAGGTATTGCCAAAACGATAATGATAGCGAAGATCCCTTTCGTTTCACTTCACAAGATGGAGAATCAGATCCTCCCAGAAAAAGGTTTAAGCATGGAGCCGACCAAGAGAAACCCTTGACGAAAGAAAAGGAATCGGAGGAGGGTAAAGAAGTACCTGGGAACATCGAATTTTCCTCACCAGAAAGAAGAGGAAAGAGAAAATGTGGAGAAAAAGAAGGTAACAAAGAGTTGAGTGTGGAACGTGTCAGCAAGAAAAAAAGGAAAGATCAAACGTTAAACACAACTGAAGGTAGTACGGACGAGGTGTCTGAAGTTCACACACAGCGTTTCAAACGCATTACTCATAGGAAAACTATTAAAACAGTGATCACTAACATTAAGCATTTGGTAAAAATTGAAATGATAAACGAATCAAGCGGCGATTTGGTAGAAAGGATAAGTTTTGTGGAAGAAGAAATCCCTGAAGTACAAAAAGATGAAAAAGAAACTACAGAGGAAGAAGAAGAGATTGTTACATCTTTTACCGAGTCGGCAATCATTCAAGCTCAAGAGTCCGTTTCCAAGTGGAGTTCCCCAAAAGTCCCAAGGACACGATCGTCTGGTGATGCTGTCAACCTAGATGTCCCACTGCCTGTGAGAAGAACTTCACCACGAAGAATGAATAGTCCATCATCAAGTTCTGACGAAAAGCGAACTTCAAAATCAAAGAAACTAGATTTAAGAATTTCCACCTCAAAAAAATCTCTCCAAACACGACCATTTACAAAAATATTATCAAAGTCGCGGAAGAGAAGTACAGCAACAACTTCTGAAAGTTTAGATGAATCTCGATCTTCTCCAAGTTCAAATTGTCCTCGTGCTTCATCATCAAGTCGTAGTAGATCAAAGAAATCCAAAGAAACTCGACAGATACCCTCCACTGATTGTGGTGATGAAGTAGTACAAAGTGTTGAAAAGTCTCCGAGTGTTAGGGGAGACAAGAGAATACCCTTGGTACATGTTGACACTCAAAAAAGCAGTGCCCGACCGCTAGCAACCAACACCCGCGTGCTTGCAAAGTGGTTTGATAAATTTTACTATCCTGGGAAAATAATTTCTGGACCGACTAAGAATGATTGGTATTGGATAGTCTTTGAAGATGGCGATAAGCGTCGGGTTAGGCGTGAAGATTTGTTGGTGAAAGACAAGTTACCTGTGGGGCAGCGTGTTCTCGTAGAGGGAGAGGACAATTACTACTCCCCTGGAAGTATAATTGGACATTATGGGGAGGGAAACGTCACTGGATATACTGTTGAGAGGGACGACCGTGTCATTAAAAGATACCCACAATGCAAGGTATTTCAGATTAAGCATTTCAGATATACGAAAATGTTTTTTAATCTAGACATGTTTCGACATTGTCACAATGCCATCTTCAGTAG
>JAOBRB020173748.1:0-12605 GCA_027575285.2 Zoanthus pulchellus
ACGTCAATCGTGCGTCTGTCCTCTAATAGATCATAGGCAAAAACCAATCAAAATCCGTGAATATCTTGGATTATTATGTAAAATATTATATTGTTTTTCTATTGTTTTTCTATTGTTTTATCAGAAATAAAAGCCAGATGATGGGTGTATAACTCAAAATGAATTGCGAAAAAAAAATCAGTTGTTGGCTCAATCATCTCTACACATTCCTGTATGCTGTGGCTCACAAATATACTATTTCTCCATATTTTCTACATGTAGCTGTTACTCTTTCTGGCACTTCTCTTGCCACTGCTGCCTCAAAGTCCAACATATCCCTCAAGTACTGATAGCTAAATTGTTCTGCTTCCTACATCATGCTTTGATTTTTCTACCAATCTGGGGTTTTTGCTTTCTCCTGCCATTGTCATCACCACCCTCTCCCTCTCTGACATAGATAAAAAGTTCTACTCCCCTCAGAGAATTCTCAGCATTGTTGCTGCAGACACCATTCAAAACATTCAGTACAAAAAGCACAGAGTTTGCTTTGATCCACCCCTCTTTTATTGCTTCTTATTGCTGCATTTCTCCAGGCATTTGGTAATTTTCTTGTACTATGAGAAGCTAAGCAGGGTTTTTTAATGTGTGTCACAATCCTTGGTATTTGGTAGTCTTGATTTTTCTTGGTTTTAAAATCATATTAAACTTAGTTTGTTCAATTAAAAAAATTTTGTAGGATGTCCTTTGAAAGTTATTTACTTTCAAATAAAGAAATTAAATATTACTTCATAGGCACGGATGTCTTACTGTTATTAAATCTTTTTTATGATCTTCTGTATCAGTTATAATTTATTGTTTCAACATTAAAGAACTTTCAATAGTATGCGGCTACTGTTGATAATATAATGTTATTTTCTTTTTCTTTTTTCCAGAGTCTATTTACTTAAAAGAGTTCTTCATTATGTGTTTGTTAGCAGGATGGCAAAAAATGGTATGTTAACCAGATTTAGTTTTAATTTTACTAATAAAAGCTGTTGTTCTCAGTTTTCATAAGCTCCAATTGTTGACTCCCTTAGCTTGCAATATCTACATTTGACAAATTATAAAATTATATTAGTTTAATCTGTGGTCTGAGTCAAAACGGTACCAGTTTTTTTCAGTTGCTTTAAACTACAAGTCAGAGCCGTTACAGCAAACACAAAAGAGAGTGACCAATTTTGCTTCTTTAGAACAAAATTATTTTTCTTTCTGAATTTCCAGATGCCCTCAAGTCTTGAAATAGTCTTTGAGAGCAAATTGAGATTTCACTAAAATGTTAATTTGATAAGTTTTAATTTATTTTAGAGTTTACTTTAAACTTTTAATTTCAGAGTTTTAAGACCCTAAGCTGACCCGAGACCCTAAGCTGACCCGAGACCTTAGACCCGAGACCCTAGGGTCATAGTATGTTACCTCTGCTTGGTACTGTAAGGCAGTCATCTCCTGTCAAGCTTCATCCTTATCTGAGCCTAGGAGCTAAAATGTGTTAACTAGCTGCTACAATAAAAAGCAAATTAAATAATTTTTGTTGGAGATAGAGTCCCTTTTGATGGGAATGAAAATGAAATGGAGGATGGAACAAAAGAAACTAGGAACTACAAGGCTACAAACTCTGAAAAATATTTTAGGTCTTTTAGAGTTTTACTTAATCAATTAATTAAGAAATGTAGTTTTATTTAGTAGGTCAATTTTCCACTTGGTTAGGGTTAAAGCATTGTTGTTAATTATCATTCAGCAACAAAACTGGAAGAGCTGAAGACAAGAAAGAAACAAGTGGTATGTAATATTTTCTGTTTCACAATATACAAAGAACGAATCACTTTAATTTGGTTTTCTATAATTTTCTTAATGCCTAAGTAGTTATTTTTGCTAGAAGTTCTTAAGTAATTGCTGATTTAAGCAGTGTATTTAAGCTGTGCAATTAACAAAATATTGCCAAATTGAACTTTTTGTATTCATTTTAAAAACTAAGGCTTCTTTTAAAAATATCAGTTCACTTCCTCATAAAAGTCAAAAAATTGCCCCACCCTCCATTAGAAAGGTGCTACTCTCCCTTTTCCCTGAAACTGTTATATTGCATTGTTGACTTACATATTAAACAACTTCATTGCATGGATTCTACAAAGATATTTTTCTCAATGCTTCTTTTTCAGTAACTAATAGGTGGAAAGTTCATTTTAATGCCCTTTTTCATAAATTATGCAAAATTTGATGCATGATCAGTCATTAGTTGGCGTCAGTGAAAAGACACTGTACTCAGTACCTCTACCCCATAGCACTACAGAAACCAGATATTCAGGTGCACCTAATCTCTATTAAATAAAATAACCAGTATGTTTTAGTGCAAATTACCACAACTAGATCTTTTGCTTTGGTTAACTGCTTCAATATTTATCTTGTATTTCAATTCGGTACTAATGTAAAGGAGTGTGGCTTGATTTTATATTTGAGATCAAATCAAGAATTTGAATTTCACTTTATTGACCATTTTAAAGGAAAAGCATTGGAAATTTACAACTACAGTAGTATAGACTATTAAACTCACCAGTATTCTGGTCAAGCTCTATAATTTCCTTAAGCTAATATGATTAACATGTTCTGATATTAATTTTGTTGACGAATTGCAAAATGCATTTATATATTAGATGAGAATTTGCCAAAGGCAAAACCATGTTATTTTTCTTACTTTAAATTGCATTTAAATGATTTAAAAATTGAAAATTGAATGAGGCCTAGCACTACTTTTAAAAAAATAATAAGAATTTTTTCATAAAAGTTGTCCAAGCTTTTGGTGTTATAAGGCATCATTCAGAATGAATGAAAAATTTATGTTATAATTATTGTATATTTAAGTATTAGAGTCTAAAATTTAAAAATTGTTGGAATTTTCAAATAATTATTTACCAGGGTTTAAAATTGCTGGTTGCCACTCGCCATTTGAGACCGTGAAATTAAAGTTGGAGAGTGTTTTTTGGGCCTATAAAATTCGCCTTTTGGCGAGTACAAAAACATGTCAAAATGTTGTTTTTCTATTTTATTTTCACATTGATTTGCCGACCAGCATGATGGCCACCATGTTGTTGGGCCATTTCTGGTAAAAATATAAAGAGTTGATATCGACACTAAAAGTGCCAGATAGACACGGAAACGAAAATTTAAAAAATAATCATTCAAACAGTAACTTGGCTATTATGTGGCACTTTGATTATTCGTGTTGGTTTGTTGTTTGAAAGCAATAAAAACATTGAAAAATAATTTTAATTATTGATATTTTTTGTGGCCCCTAGATTTTGCAATTGGCCCCTAGATTTTAATACCCTAGGGGCCAGGTGGCCCCTTGGCAAAAATTCTAATTTTCAAACCTCTTTACCCCAAAATTGAGACTGTGCCTGATCATTATGTGCCCTCATTGTTTGTATTTTAGAATTTGAAAATGGATTTTTTTTAACACAAAGCTTGAACAAGTTATGGAGAATGAGACCTACAAAACAGCGAAGGAACTACTGGAGAAGTTTGACCCTAGCTATGTTGAGCCATCAAAGGTACGTTATGTCTCTCCCATTTTTGTTTATTAATTCTTTAAGTCTCAGAAGTTTGTATTACAGTAGCTTTACTATGTGCAGGAGAGCATGTGGTTGATGCAGTTGGTTAGATCTTTCGTTTTCAACCACAAGTCAGATTGCCTGAGTTTGATCCCAGCAGTGTACTGAAATATTAATGTTTGTGTGACTTTATTTTCTTACTAAGCCAATGTTGAATACTTAAGAAAATCATAAAACAAGCAAAATAGACTTCATTGTACATGTAAGTGTATGAATAAACTAGATTCAAGTCTAACTTCAATGGTGGGCTCTTACCAAGTCTGAGTCGGTTGCGCATGTGAGGTGACAAAAGATAAACAAGCATGAACACAACAGACAAATAGCCTTCCTTCCCTCCCAGGGTAGGTAAATTAGTACCAATGTTTGGTGGGGGCTAACCCTTTATGGACTAGTGTCCCATGTAGGGTGAATTAAAGACTCTGCTTAACACTATGAAAACTGGGGATAACTACTGTAGCTGGCTCCGTGGGCCACTAGGCTCTTAATAGATTTATCATTTTTACGTTGTACATGTAAATGAATTCATAAAGAACTGTGTTCTTTCATGATAAATAATTTGTACTGTACTTTTAGTTACCTGATAAGTGAGAAGTCAGAACAAATGAGAATACTATATATACTAGGAAATAAACTAAAGAATTTCCAGCAAAGAAAGGATTGACCGAACTAATACAGTATCTGCAAGCTGGCCAGGTGCAATGTGACAAAGAACAAAATAAGCAATCCAGTTTGGCAATTATATTAGACTGAACACTTTTTCGATCTAGAAAGGAGAAGATAATTATTACATTTGTTTGTGTTAATGAAAAAAGAGTGTAATTCAGTTTCCAGTCTGTGATAATTTTGAAGGCACAATTTTTATATACAGGGTAAATGCTACAGGAATAGAATTGTTTCATATTCGATTATCATTTTCACTTATATCTTCATTTTTTTTAATTGCTCCTCTGACAAATCTTCAATTGCTGACTCTCTCACATAGCTTTCATCCTCACTGTCACTATCTTCACATTGAAAATCAGAGTCGAGATCAGCAAAAATTTCATCTGAAACTTCTTCAGTCGTATATGCTTGACAGGACGCTATTTTGTTTTGAAAAATATAAAATCAAATCATTCTGGGTTGTGATTCTTCTGTTTAAAAGCCAGTGGTTTTCTGATGGCTAGACAGGGAGCCCATCCATGCCTACCATGATGAAGTTTATCATCATTCCCCGAACAACCAGGAGTTAGTACAAAGGCTTGTTATCAGGACATATATATACTCATCCATGGTTGATTAGTTAAAACTTTGTATGATGTGTATATACGTGCATGGCAGGGAAGGGGTTAATCCTAAAATTACAGCTAAAATCTTTCCTTGCAAGATTGGAAACAAGGTTGTGAGTTAAACATTTAACCTTGGGTTAGTGCTACTGTAATTGGCTTTTGAACAACTGAGCCCTGAGTTATAAGTCAAGCTACAACTGACCAGTACAGAAGGTCGTTTTGTGATTGTTGTCAATGAGCACCAATGATATACAATATACATTGGCTATTTTTAAATGTTTTTAAACTTTAAAAAAATTTTCATCTAAGATAAACAGAAAAAGACTGTCACTGGTCAATATAAAAATGCTTTAATAAAAAAAATAGATAAAATGAAATGTGTTGTCATTAACTTTCAGAATATTTTTATGTATTTCTGTCAACATCAAATCTTATTGACAGTATGGGTGTTTTATGGTTCTTTAACAACTCCAAGGCTAACTACAAGAGCTATGTTGATCATTATGTCATTAATTGTTTACAATATAGAAATTGTACTTTTGTTCAATTTGTTATATTTATTTAATAGCAGTTGGTTCCACAGTCACCTGATAACCACGTACAAAAACAGCAAGGCTCAGCTGGTACAGGTGTGTTATTCTGTAGTAATTAACTGTATATACTGATTAATCAATATGTAAAATACTTGTGGGTGAAGTATGTGGTGAGCCAGGTCCTTAAATTTTTTGTGGAAAGATAAATGATGAAAGTATGAAAGGGAAGAGGAGTTTGCATGGAACCTTACGTGTTTAGAATCAAATCCCCACCCCAACATGTGCTGTCATGTTTGGTAATTAAAGATATAATCCGATCATCAATTGTCAGAAATACAGTAAAAGTTTAGCTGTCATGTGTTATTTCCTTACCTTCGAGTAATTTGAAACTTATACAACAGCAAGCTAAAACTGAAAATCAATGAATTACGCGAAGACAATCCTTCCCATTTCTTTTGTGTCTCACCTCCTCAATATTTTATAAATTATATACATAATACGTACTTTAATTAGTTGACCAAGTATTTCTATGAATTATGTAGATCTGAAATACCTGGAAACAATCATCCTGCAATAGACAACTAAAAAAATTTCATTGAACTTAAAAGTCTCGTTGAAACATTTCTTGTCTTCTAGCATTGTTTTCACAAGCATTTTGCAATTTTTTCTTTTCTTGTGCAAGCATTCCTTGCCTTTTGCAGACTGATATTTATTTTCTTCTGCAATTAATAAACTTTCTTTGGCTTGTACTAATAATCCTTATTTGTTTTCAAACTATGCTTGCAATTGTATTTTGTTGTTTTATTTATAATGACATTTCTTGTCTCAGTAACCATTTTTTGTCTTCTTTTTCTATTATTATTGTGTTAACGTTAGAGCTCAGACAGAGAGGTGTCAGCAGTCCTGGTACTCTTTATCGGCCATTGTCAGAGCCATCATTAGCTGAAGCTGCTAACCATAAAGCAGCCACTAACAAGCCTGAAACTGCCCCGAATTCACCATCACATGCTAGAGCAAGTCCAGCTGTACAGCGCAAACTACTAAATGCAATGGCTGTTACTCCTGGAACACCTGGTGAATATTTATTCTTTATTTCTGTTAAATCTGAGACATTATAATTGTAATAAAAAACTAGAAATGTTCTTCTCTGTAGGCTGATTTTTGAGCTTAAGTGTTAGCAAATAATGTTTTAAATAAACATGTACGTGACATTTATGTAGGGTAGCCTGTGTACATCCAAGTCAGGTTGGCATAGTGGTCGTCAGTTGTGTCACCTGCCTCTAGGACCTGGGCTGAGGTTTGTCAATTTCAATCTGACTCTGAGAATTTTTCTCCTGAAACAATTTGGTAATAAAAATGTAAATTCTACACCGTAAAAAAGAAATATTTACTGACGTTTCGGACGTTAGTCTTTTGTCGGAGTAAAAAAAAAAAAAGAAAAAAAAAGCTTTTTTCTCCTGGTTGTTTTGTTTTCCTCCTTCTGCAAGCTTGACTTTTATGACAAGATCTGAGGCGTTGAGTGATTGAACTATGGGATCTGGCTTTGAAGAATAGGCAACCACTTCAATCTGTTTTTTTTTTCAAGGCTTAACTTGGGGTACTTTTGAAGTTACAAGGATTCATGTTTCACACCATTTTGAGACGCTACACTATATCCTCAGTTTTTTTTGTAATTTAAGTCTTTACCACAATACTGTACTGTCAGAAACTGGTATACTAAATAACATATATTAGAATTATCTTGAAATAATCCTTGAGCTATGCAGATTAGCATAAATTACAAAATATTAATTTGCCATGCGTCACAAGAAATATTTTTCCGAAAAATGAAAATAAATTTAAAGTGACGTTATAAAAGAAATCAAACATCATCAGTTGTTGTATTTCAGTCTAGACAAGTTAATATCAAACGATATGATTCATAGAACACTCTATGTAGCATCAGAGAGAAAACTTTGCTGAAATATTTTAAAATGACAGCTGCTCAATTAAGCTCTGTTGATTTGTAAGGTTGCTAAGAACACTCTTACTAGGATATCCTGTACTCATCAATCTACAGTACTTGGCTTAACCCTTTCAGTCCTAGTTGAATTAGTAAATTCTCCCAACTTAAGCCCATACTTTTCATTGAACAAGTTTGAGAGAATTTCACTTTTAATCATCTTTACGTTTATTAATTCTTTCAGTCCCAGTTGAATTATTAAGTTCTCCCAACTTGAGGCTATACTTTTCATTGAACAAGTTTGAGAGAATTTCACTTTTGATCTTCAGTAGTTCGCTTTGCTTGAGCAATTCTCATTTTCTCATTACCAAATGTATCATTTTGTATGAGTTATGTAAGAAGAAGTTGAGTGTTGATAACTCTTTGGAAGTGAAAGGGTTAAGTTTAACAATATTATTCTGTTAAGAGCTGCTGTGATTGGAAATTTAATTTTTAGTAATAGCCAATCACTATCATTGAATCTTGAGGAATATTTAATATTATTATAATTATTATTAGTAGTAGTACAGTATTTAATATTTATTTAGCAAAAGCTATACAACAGTATTTCATTTTGCCCATTCATTCTGGTTAGGGTCACCAATAATTCTTCCACCAGGACCACCCAAACCACAATACCCCGTACTGCCAAGAGAAAGGACAAAAGTGGACAAGGTATTTAAATGTGAATTAGGTACCCTTTACTGAATAAGTAATTTATAGTCTTAAAGTAAAACAAAAATCTTAAATTATTCTCTTAAATCATTTTAGTAGCATATTTCGGCTATTTTCCAGCCATCATAAACGTTCAGTTCTTGAAAAAAGCTGGCAACACCAGTCTCTGGCACCTGTGGATAACCCTGTATGGTGTAAGTTAAATAATTTGTTCATAGAAGTCTCATTATTTTTGTTTTCATTTCGTTCTGCAGTTTGTGGAATACATCATTGGAGACGGGCCTAGTAACAGATATGCTCTCATTTGTAAAGAGTGTTTTTCCCACAATGGAATGGCACTTAAAGAAGAGTTTGAGTATATCAGTATGTTAAATTTGTAGCTCATGATATATTGTATCTATCAATGTTACAGCTAGGGGAGCAAAATAGTCATTGCAATCTAAATGTTTAGCGCTACTCACTAGGGGAATGAGATGAGTCATTGCACACTAAGTGTTTAGCACTACTCCCTAGGGGAATATGAAGTATCATTGCACTATAATGTTTAGCATTATGCACTGGGGGAGAAGAAGAATCGTTGCATGATTCTAAATATTTAGCAGTACTCACTAGGGGGAGGAGAAGAGTCACTGCACTCTAAATGTTTAGCACTACTCACTAGCGGGAGGAGAGCAGTCTCTGCACTTTAAATGTTTAGCACTACTCACTTGGGGGAGGAGAAGAGTCATTGCACTCTAAATGTTTAGCACTACTCACTTGGGGGAGGAGAAGATTCATTGCACTCTAAATGTTTAGCACTACTCACTTGGGGGAGGAGAAGATTCATTGCACTCTAAATGTCTAGCACTACTCACTACGGAGAGGAGAATCTTGAGTCATTGCACTCTAAATGTCTAGCACTACTCACTTGGGGTAAGAAAAAAGTTATTGCACTCTAAATGTCTAGCACTACTCACTTGGGGTAAGAAAAAAGTTATTGCACTCTAAATGTTTAGCACTACTTACTTGGGGGAGGAAAAGAGTCATTGCACTCTAAATGTTTAGCACTACTCACTAGGGGGAGGAGAGCAGTCACAGCACTGCTCACTTGGGGGAGGAGAAGAGTCATTCCATTAAAATGTTTCACTCTACTCACTAGGGGAATAAAAGGGGAGTCGCTGGTCGTTATAGATATCAATTATATAATTTTATTGTGCAAAAAATGTTCACCACTATACAGAAAGGAGAAGCATTTAAGTGATATCATCTTATTGTGCCATAAGGAGGGAGCAAATTAATGTGTTAGGGCACGGATCCGACCAAACCTTGATTTTCCCAAAATGTGAAAAGGTGTGACCGTTTAATTTTAATTTCAGTTTTTGGTTGTTCTGCCATTTGGTGCTTTTAAATCTAGTTTCGTAGAAATGATCAGTGTTCTTTTGTCGCCTTCTATGAAATGTTTTCATTATTAGTCAGTGACCAAAAAAGATAGAGTTCTTTTTGTTTTCTATCCCGGAGGACGTGGTTGGCACAGTTGGTAAGATCGCTGCTGTCCAACCACAAGGTCCCCAGCTCAATCCCGGCAGTTTGCCGAGATTTGAATATTTGTGTGACCTTCTTTTCCACCTAAGCCAACTCAGGTTTCAATCCTTCCAGGGTAGGTAAATGAATACCAGAATCTGCTGGGAGCTAACCTGCGATAGATTAGTGTCCCGTCCAGGGAGAGTCAAAGAATTTCATCCACTTAACATTATGGAAACCGGAGATAAGTGCTGGCCCATGGGCCATTAGCTTTAGTACTAAAATTAAACAAGTAATGGGCTTATATTTTAGAAATAGTGATTACCTTCTTTGAGATTTCAGTGTTTTGACACATGGCGTGACACGGGTGACATTTATGAATATTTTTGAAATTTATACCCACCCAAATTATTTTGAAAAAGAAATCAGTGTTTTTGCCTAAGATTCCTTTATGGTGTTCACACGAGAAAATGTTTTTGTTGCTGTTTCACTATACGACTTTTATTTTATAGCATTTCGATGTTGCTATTGTTTCCATGTGAATCCAGCACGAAAACAACGACCCACGGCACCTAAACTAGAGAGCTTTCTAAGCCCCGCTAGACAACGCTCCTCCAGCACTCTCCAGAGCCAGTCCGACAAAGAGCAGAAAAATGTGGAAAGTTGCGAAAAATCGACGGGTGAGGACGTAGTTAAATGTACTAAAGCTTCAAATATTGTTTTTTCACTTGTACCAGCAACAAGTTATCTCAAGTAAAGTTTCTGTTCGGAGCCCTGGACTTAAACCAACCTCGTACCCAGGGTCATTTCACGTCTACGTCAGTGAAATGACCCTGGGTACGAGGTTGGACTTAAACAACTTTGTGAGGGTTTAGGTCTGTTTAGTGTGTACATAGAGGATGGGGTAAAAGGGTTATGAATGAATTAAATATGCTAAGAAATGGATTACGGTAGTGTTCATGGAATAATTTTTTAATATACTGATTATTCATTTAACTTTCAGACTTCTTTATCAGTTGAATGCCTTTCGATTTTAGAAACTTAACATGAAAATAACCGAAACACAACAAACCAAAGTTCGTACGTATCGATTAGTGACCACATATAGTGTCCACATTACGCTTTTAAATGCCGAAATTATAAAGCAATATTATCACTACTGACAAAATAGTGTACTAGCAGCACTTGTAGTTTCTATTAAAATAGATCGTTATCACAGCAGAAGTATTCTTTCATTTTACATTTAAGTTTACCCGGTAAGCCTCGCTCAAAGATTATGTTACCCAAAATGATTCTTGAGGGGCAAATTTATATGCAAAGAAAATAATATTTAAATCGTGAAAAAGGTCTATTACTAGTTGGATAAAATACAATTTGCATATGTTGTGATAATTGGCTAGTTTATTATACATAAGGGTATCGCGTTTTTTGTTTCTGTGACGTAATTTTGTTTGCTTAGTCTCGTCGAGTTTTCATCGACGTTGCTTTATCTCGTCGAGTTTTCGTCAAATATCTTGAATTGAAAACTGGACCTATTGTATGTGCATCTCGATAGGAAAAGTGTGAAACTGAATACCCTATATGGAAAACTGGAACAGCTGTGTGAATATGTCGATACGTAATGTGGTATTTTCAACTGATTTAGAAAACTGGATGACTTTTGGCAGTAACGGCTTGCCATAAATATGTCCTGCTCAGCTGCTAGGCTCAATATATCCATTCGTTAATTCATGAGTAGTTGAATATATGAACAATTCATAACATTAAAAGTATATATCTTGTACTTACCAGATTTTGTTTTGTTTTAGATATTAGCAGCAAAAAAGAACCACAACAAGAGATCGTTCAGAAAGGCTTGGAAGATGTAAAAAATAAAGACGAGATAGGAAGGGCACATTAGACAAACCAGCAGTCTGCTGTAAAGGTGATTCAACAAGAGCACAGCAGCAGGTAGTTTTGCAGCACGTTCTTGGTGTTGAGAACACCTGATGTTGAAGTTGGGGAACTTCTTTAGCTAATCCACAAAAGTCGAAACAAAAAGAATTCCATGTCAACGTTAATTCTTGCCTTGAATTAGAACGGAAAATCTTTGGACGCTCCTCTTTGCTAAGCTTTCCTATAAAGCTAAGCTGTGAATATTTGAGACATGCTGTTCTTCTGCATGCGATACAGAAAAGTAAAAACAATATTTATAAAGATGAACTTGTTAAATGTTTCTTAAGCCCTATTTACATTACAGAAATAACCTGGTCCGGACCCATTTAAATGTGGTCCGGAGAATTATTTTTTAATCGCTTACACGGGTAACTTGTATTTTATTTACACTACTGATTTTCTGTGTCCGCACAAGATTTTCCGAACGAACATTTACACAGCGCTTTCGAACAGAAAAAGAAGTCGGCTGGACTCGTTTTTTTCTCGATTTTGGGGCCATAGCTGTCTATGGCCTCAATTAGAAAAAAGTGAGTTCGGACACGTTTTATTAAACTATGGTACGAAAGGTTTACTCTGCAAAAATATCTGGGCCGCACTGACTTTTTTTTAGGGGTCCGAGCCAGGTTTTATCTGTAGTGTAAATGGGGCTTTAGTATTTTTGGAAGGGGGCGCATATTATTTATCATGGTTGTAGTTTGAATTGTTTAAATGTGAAATTTTTGAAAAGTTTTATTCTGATGAAAGTCTAATAGTGAACCTGTAAGGAGCGAAAGGTATTTATCTTTGAGATAAACAAAGTTTGCATGTTTTTTTTCTGTTCGGTTAATCAATAGTTACATTAGAATATAATTGCAATCAAGAAATGTGTTAAAATTTAAAACGATCTCTGGCTAAAATGATTGAAAAATGTGTTGTTTGATTTTTTACATCGGCTAACTTTCTCAACGAGAATGAGGTAGGGTTAAATTTTATTGCTAAAACTTACAAATACATTAGGTTCAAAAATGCCTTTACCATAAAGGTCCGGTAATACGGGCAACATTTTTCTTCAACTTGTCTTGCAACATTGTTGCAGTGCAAGTTGAAACTCTCT
>JAOBRB020173832.1:0-10000 GCA_027575285.2 Zoanthus pulchellus
AGAATCAAGGATAGTTTTGGAGAGCTTTTTTTTAAAAGTGTTACGGCTAAAAGCTTTGATTTCTTCATCAAGTGAATTCCAGATTTTTACTCCTTGAAATTTGATGCTAAATTTGCCGTAGTTGGTTCGGACACGTGGAAGTGAGTAGGTGGATTTTGATGCTAGTCTAGTATTGTGGCAATGTATTTTATTTACATCAGTGAAAAAGCTATGAAAAGGAACTGGAAGTTTGTCAGAAGCGTAGTCATGCATAAAGATGGCAGTGTGGAGATAGATCAGATCAAAGAATTTTAGTATATTAAGACGTTTAAATAAGGGATTAGAATGGTCTCGATAATCAGAAAAGGTTATAATGCGAACTATTCTTTTTTGTAGTACAAAAATTGGTTGTAGTGTAGATGAATAGGTGTGACCCCATGCAACAACACCATATGTTAAAAAAGGATATAGTAATGCGTAGTACAAGTTAACAAGTAGTTTTTCATTTACGTAGTGTCGGATTTTAGATAGTAAGCCAATGCTCCTTTTAATTTTCTTAACGATGTGGTGTATTTGATGTTTCCAATTTAGGTTGGCGTCAATCATAATGCCTAGGTATCTTACATGTTGTTCATTCTTCAGATATGTTTGGTTTATCATAATTTGGACATTGTAGTTTAGTTTCTTCTGTGGAGGATGAAAAATAACGAAATTCGATTTGTCAATGTTTAGGGATAGCTTGTTTATGCAGAGCCATTTGTAGATACTTTGTAGTTCTGTGTTTATATTACTTTCTAGTACTCTTAAATTTTTATTGGATAAGAATAAATTTGAGTCATCTGCAAATAAATGGAAGTCAAACAGAGACGAGGAATGTTTAAAGTCATTTATATATAATAGAAATAGCAGAGGACCAAGGACAGAGCCTTGGGGAACACCACATGTTATTCCTATTAGGTCTGATTTGCAATCGTTTAAAGTAACAAATTGTTTCCTATTTGAGAGGTATGAACAAAACCATTCTTTTGCTAGTCCCCTAATGCCATAGTTTTCTAGCTTAGAGATCAATATTTTGTGATTAATCGTATCAAACGCTTTGCTAAAATCAAGAAAAATTCCGCAGGAATACTCGCGAGCATCTATTGCACTTTGAATTTTATCCGTAATGGATAGCACAGCTTGGATTGTGGAATGTTTATGGCGAAATCCGAATTGCTTATTATAAATTATTTTATGTTTTTCAATAAAATCCGTAAGCCTTTTAGCCATCAGTTTTTCAAGTAAAATATTGAATATAGATAATAATGATATAGGTCGGTAATTGCTGAGATCATTATGGGATGCCTTTTTGTAGATTGGTATAACTCTTGCAATTTTGAATTTATCTGGTACAACACCTCTAGCAAATGAACTATTATATAATATCTCAAGTGGTTTTGATAATATATTCTTCAATAATTTGATTATTTTTGTGGGAATGCTATAGGGGCCGTTGGCCTTGTTTGATTTAAGACCCGAAATGATATCTTCAATTTCTCGACATGACGTAGGGAAGAGAAAGAAAGTGCTCGAGTTAGGCTGGCCTAAGTATGAATGTGGTGAACCATTAATCTTGGGAATTTTGGAGGCTAGGTCACTGCCTATATTTGCAAAAAAGTCATTAAAAGCATTTGCTATTGATTTGTTATCGGTGAGTTCTGTGCCATTTTTGTTTATTTTTGAGGGTAAGTTGTTATTCAGGGATTTGTGAGAAATAATCTCCTTGATACCTTTCCATATTTTTTTGACGTTCTCATTGTTATGGTAAAAATATTCATGATAGTACTGTTTTTTGCTAATTCGCAATAAATGATTTATTTTATTTCTATAGATTTTATATTTAGAATGGTAGAAGGAAGAACGGTGTTTGAGGTACTTCTTATAAAGTTTATTCTTTATTTTAATAGATTCTCTTAAGGCGGACGTTATCCAGGGTTTAGATTTGTTTAGACTTTCTGATTTGCTCAGTTGTTTTAAGGGAATATGTTTATCGACTATGCTAGAGACAGTCGAGTAAAAGGTATCAAACATTTGGTTAATGTCTTCGCTCTCCGGTAGTCTTTTTGTCCAATCTATGTTCTTCATTTCTTCTAAAAACGCTTCTTCGTCATAATGTTTATAATCTCTCTTGTAGGCTTTAGTTTTTTTGGGAACGCTTTTAAATTCTTTTATTATTAAAAAATTAGGTAGATGATCCGTTAGATCATGGAGAATATTTCCGCTTATCGTTAGGTGTTGGGCAGAATTGAAGAAAATATTATCAATTAATGTTGCTGAGTGATCAGTTATTCTAGTAGGCTGCAAAATGTGAGGGAGGAAGTAATATGAGCCTAGAAGATTAAAAAATTCTTCTGTATCAGAATGGTTTTCCCAGTTTAACAAGTCAAAATTAAAATCACCCATCACTGCACAGTGCTTATTTTCTTTGTTAATCTTTTCAGCTGTTGAATTGAGATAATTTAAAAAGGCTTCATTGTTGGAGTTGCTAGGATGTCGGTAAATTACTCCACAAATCAGGTTTTTGTTATTCATCTCAACTTCAATCCAGATTGATTCAAACTCAACAGTATTAATAGAATTCAAATCTTCTCTAAGATTGAAGTTGAGATTATTTTTAACATAGAGCCCAACTCCCCCGGCATTAGTCAAGCTGGGGTTAGAAAGAAACGTGTAACCCCTCAGAGAGATATTTGATAGATTTTCTTTGTCGACCTTAAGCTTTGTTTCACTGAGACCGATAATAGAGAAAGAATGATTTAAATCACAAAGCAATTGATTCAAAGCATCAAAATTTGCAGAAATACTGCGTGTATTGCAGTGAAGCATAGAAAAAGCATCACTTGAGGTGTAGTTATTGATTTCGTTATCGGAATGAAAGTCATGAACTGAGTAGTATTTGAAATTCAAATTTAGCGGCATATTGTGATCAGCATCTACATCAAAAAGAAAAGGAATTTTGCTTGTCGTTTCAGTTAATTCTAGTTTTGGTAAAAGATCGAGCTTTGTTTTTGAGATAAAGGATGAGCAGAGGCATTCAGTGTTTGAATTAAATGTTAGATTTAACAATTCTGAATCCGTTAAATTAATGTAAGGAAAAATATCCTGTCTACAGTTGAAACAAAGCCAGAAATTGTAATCAGTGATTTTAAAATTTTTTGAAATACATTTTGCATGGAAATGTTCGTTACAATTAAAACACTGAATTACTCGACTATTTGTTCTTATTAATTTTTTACATACATTACAGCAGTTCATAGACGGTTATAGTTATATTGAAAGTTATTAAGAGATAGTTTTGTAAGGATACAATGATTTTCAGTATATTTGTTACAATAGTTAACTTATCTGTTGAAGACTCGTAGCTTGGCTTAACTGCTGCATTTATTTTTCAATATCTCAAGATCTTTCTGGGATGAAATGACAAGAGAGGGGCTTCTTTCATCTTTGCGCAAGAAGATGCGACCATAGAAGGTCCAAATAAACTTGAAGTGAAACTCTTTTTTGAGTTTGAGAGCCTCATTGAATAATTCCTTGTTCTTGCGCGTCAGGGATTCGGAGATGTAGATCTTGTTATCACCGAGACGCCCCACTCCTTCTAGATCTTTAGTTGAGTAATCCTTCAGTCGTTTTCTTGCCTGGTAGAACTCATCCCTTTCCTCCCTGCGAATAAATTTCGCTATGATAGGAGGCGGGCTGTTATTGTTGGATGCTGGATTCTTTGGCTTAATTCGGTGACTTATGCTGATATCATCTCTTCTAATATCCAAGTCAAGGAGTGAGGCAATGTTAGCAATAATCTCGCTTGTGTCTTCGTTCACTGAGACGGGCACGCCTCGAAATTCCAAGCATTCACGCCGGCCATATTGCTCCGCCTCGTCCAATTTATCTTTGTGAATCTTGACTTCATTCTGTAGATTAAGTAACTCGTTCTTAATAAGAGTGTTCTCAGATTTGAGTGAATTAAGCTCTTTTGTCGTTGTCTCCAATTCTGTCTTCATAAGTTCATACTTGTGATTTATAAAGTCCATCGATTTCTGAAGCTCGCCGATGGTTGATAACAGCGGATGAAGTTTACGGTCTAAAATCTCTTCCAGTACATTTTTTGTGACTGCAGAGTCACCCATCGCTCGGAAACACAAAGTACACACAAAAATAACAAAAATACAAACAATATGGATGCAAAAATCGAGAAATTAACGAGCACAGGCGGGAGCTCTAAAAAGAACCGCCATCTTGTGTGACCATCTTGTGTGACCTCATCCCTCACTGCTAGACTTCCTGTCTTGCCACCTACCTGTTAAGTTTGTATGATTGTTGTGGTTTATTTCTAGTTGCTTGATTGTTTATCGATACGCCGGTATTGATAGAGAATTGTTAAATTACTTTTTTTTGCTGACTTTATACTTTATGTAGGGAACTTTGAGTAGTATATACAAGTTATGCTTTAAATATGCATATAATTCATTTTATTCCATTTTTTCATTTTAAATTGTTTTGGAGTATTGTAAATTCTATAGGTATGTATCTGTTACATTCTATTCTTATTTTTGATAGATTTCATAATTGACTAATTAGTATAAGGTAGGTACTGTATTGTAGACAAATAACCTCGCTTTGTTGTATATTATTATTATTATTATTATTATTATTATTATTATTGTTGTTGTTGTTGTTAAACGTTTTCACAAGGAGTTCATTGCCAAATCAATTTTATTATCTGGTCATATGAGATGTAAAAATATTTCTAACGTACAATATATATATTTAACAATTATTCCAAGAGTGCCCGTTGGACATGAGATGGTACGCTCCTCGTTGGCTATAATCATCTCATATCCAACAAGCGCGAATGGAATAATTCTTTTTTTAAAACTCATGAGTTTTCCGAACTTTTCGATACTTGAAAATAGCAAAATACGTTTAATAATTTGAGAAACAAGATCTTTTTGTTAGTTACCATATATAGTCATTCGGTATATGAGCTGATAACCGAGATTCAGTGTACCAGTCAGAACGCTAGAAACGCAATATACGAGGTTGAAAATTTGATAAGAATATCTACACTGTACATTCTTATGTCAAAGCCATCTGGAAGCGAGTACTCTAATACACAGGAGGCCAAGGCGTTCATATGGAAATATGTCTACTCACAACATGTTCAATGCAAAGAATAGCAAGAAGATCGGCTTCTTGAATGTTCACACTCTGAATGAAGTTGAAAGAAAAACAATACTAACGGCAGAAATGCGGAAGTGCAACCTAACCAGGCTAGGCCTCAGCGAACTCCGATGCACTGGCCATTGGACATTAAGAACATCAACTGGCGAAACCAGTCTGTATTGTTGTACAACATTTAGTGACCTAGTGAGGTTACAAGTGGTAAAGATAATAGGATAGTAGGACTCGAGGTCCCTTACAAGTATCTTACTCCCAAGGGCCTACGATTTAACGTCCTTATCCGAGAAGACGTGAAAGTCTAACCATTTGCAGATATTTAAGCAAAAACAGCAATTTTTCCACTATTAAGACCCTGAGTGTTGGTGCGTCTGAGGATCGAACCCCGAGCCTCCCGCACGATAGACCGGCACCTTACCAACTGGGCTAACCAGGCGGCGGTATTTCGGTAGTGAAGACAGACATGAAAGAGGTGTAGCATTATTCATTGCTAAAGGTTTAGAAAATTGTTTAACAAGCTGGGAACCAGTCAGTGAAAGAATAATCCGAGAAAGATTTTCAGGAAAGTTCATGCAGAGGTATCTCCCTTCTCCTAACAGCAAGTTCTTTGGAAGAATACGCATTGACAGGCTAATGACAGCTGTAGGTGAAAAGCTTAGACCTGAACAAGCCAGATTTAGAAGAGGGCGTGGTATAATCGAACAAATTTTCATCCTGTGCAATATCATAGAACAGAGTATTAAATGGCAAGCAAGTCTATATGTCAACTTTGTGGATTTCCAAAAAGCTTTTGACAGTCTTGCTAGAGAAAAAATTTGGCAAGTACTCCGACGCTGTGGCATACCAGAAAAATTTGTCTCTATATGCGAATATAATAGCAAATGTGCAGTTACGTATGAAGGGAAGATCTCAGATTGGTTCAAAATAATTACCACCGGTGCAAAGCTAGGTTGTGTGATGTCTGGTCTAATCTTCATTGTAGTACTTGACTGGGTAATGAAAAGAACAGTGAAAGAAGAACGAAACTGAATTCGGTGGGATTTCAACAACGCCCTTTTGAATCTAATTTATGCAGATGATGTTGCTCTACTATCAAGCACTTCAACTTACATGCAAACTAAAACATACAGATTAGAACGAAATGCTGCCTATGTTGGTCTGAAAATAGGTGTCAAAAGTATCGAGAATTAATGTAAAAACACAAGATAGTATAAAGATCTACGATGCGGAGATAGAAGATATTGACTAATTCACCTATCTAGGATCCACAATGACAAGAGTTGAAGGTGCAGAAGCAGACATAAAGTAGAGAATTTGTAAGGCTATAGTATCTTTTAACTTTCTTTGAAAAGTATGGAAATCAAAATCATATAGACGCTTATTCCAAAGCAATGCAATACCAGTCTTACTGTACAGAGTAAATCTATGGCGAATGACTAATGTGGATGAACTTCGTTTATGCTTAAAGAAGATTATGAGAATTCGGTGACCTATAAAAAGTTTCAAATAAAGAATTATGTTACCTTACCAACACAAAACCATTAACCCTTTCAATCCAAGATTTATTTTTAAATTCTCCCAGCTTGTTCCTATATTTTCTATAGAACAAGTTTGAGAGAATTTTATTGTTAATCTTCTGTAGTTTGCTTTACTGGATCAACTCTCAAATTCTCATTGCCAAATGTTTTATTTTGTATGTGTTTTGTTATGAGAAGTTGGTTGTTGATAACCGACTGGGACTTAAAGGGTTAAAGGCTGGTTTTAACTAGCGACGGAGTCGGAGTCGAAGTCAAAATTAGAATCGCAGAGTTATACGATCTGGTGAAAATCAAACTGTCAAAGTCGGAAACAGAATACTGATCCTGCCTATAACTCCATCACTTAGAGTATGATCTTGTGAAAACTTCATTGTCAGAGTTGGATGCAGAAGCGGCAGCTTAAAAAAAAAAATCAATCACAATGTTCAATTCCAAGCCCAATGTTATTTGGACTGTTCTTGAAGGGCCTGAGAACTACCATTTTGATTGTTTGGTTCTTCTGCTTCTGCTTCCGACTCTGACAATCTACTTTTCACTGGATCATAAGTGACGGAATCATTGCGGAGTTGGAAGAAAATGGAAACGTTGTGATTCTTCCGACTCCGTTTCTGTCAAGGTTATGACTCTGCTTACACTTCTGATCTTTGATTTTCACTAGATCACAAGGGCTCTTACGACTCCGACTTCAACTCTGATTCTGTCACTAGTGAAAACCAGCCATAAGTGAGATTATTTGTGAAAGATGCTGGAGATATATTGGTCACATCTTCATCTTGCCTATAGCACCAATTTGAGAGTGGTACTAACATGGAGACCTGAAGGGATAAGAAGAAGAAAAGAAGAAGAAGTCCAAAAGAGACCGGAAGGTGAACGGCAGAGAAAGAGTTCAATTTGTTTGGTCGGAGGAGTTATACTGAAGCGGCTAAAGTGGCACAGAATAGAACGAAGTGGCTGGCAATGTGTAGGGCCTCAATCTCCACACAGAGAAGAAATGAGCGATGAACAATTCAGTGAATATATTTAAAAGAAAGAAGCTAAATTTCCATTTGATAAATTTATAAATTTTATTTGGTAGTGGAAAAGTTTAAAATTGGTGTTTCGGACTGTAGTTTTTTGTTGGAGATAATCATTTCAGTTATTAGTAATTGTGTAAAAGTAGACGATGCTCTATTGGTCCACTTGAGGCATGGTGTTTGAAGAAAAACAAGAAAGTATATTTGCGAAGGATCGAGAGAGCAATTGTGCGAGCAGTGTGTGGTCCAAAACTGAAAGAGAAAAAGATGATAAAGGTCCTAATGGATATAATGAGATTGAAGGGAACAGTGGCTTAGATGGTAAAAGCGAATGAGGAATAACGAACATGTCTTAAGAATAGCGTCAGAGTTTGAAGTGTAAGGAAAGAAATTAGAAGGTGCAAGTGGAGAAGCAAAGCAAGAGTATTGGTTTGGAAAAAAAGGAAACCATGAATCGAGCAAGATGGAGAGTGGGAGTTGGAAAAATGGTGTTCAAAGTGGGATAAATCTGCCCTTCCCAGTGGGGATGAACCCCAGAATTGGATTGATAATTGATGAGTTATTCTATTAAATCAAAAACAATTAAATGATGTAGTTTTAAAATAATTTTCCCTAAACTAATGTAATATTGATAATGATAATAATAATAATAATAATTATTATTATTATTACTATAGTAATAATAATCTGACCTGAAAGTGATAACTGAAGCCCTCATTTGCCCTGCACAAGAGCATGCCTTAAGAACCAATTACAAGTGCTAAATTCAATATTGATAAGACATCAGATTCCCCATTATGTAGACTATGTGGCACTAAACCAGAGACAATTTCTCACACCAGTGAATGCAAAACTTTAGCTCAAAAAGAGTATGAGAGACGGCATGACAATGTGGCTAAAATGATTCACTGGGAATTGTGTAGGACTTATCAATTAGAACATTATGAAAGGTGATACAAACATCAATCTGAGTCTGTCTCTGAAAATGAAAGTAACTATCATGGGACTTTATGATCCAATGTGATAACTCCATAAAACACCGCAAGTCAGATCTAGTTTTGATTGATGAACAGCAGATATCTGCAATGGTTATTGACGTTTTCCTGCCTAGGTGATTATCGCATCTTGGCAGAAGAAGTAGATAAGATTGAAATTTACGATAGACTTAAAAGATGAAATCTTTTGCCTTTGGAAGTTTAAAAAAATGACTTTTGTGCCTATCATTGTAAGTGCTCTGGGTAATGTAACTACCAGTTTTGAAAACTGGATGGAAAAGATTGGGATAAAAATTGAAACCTATAGTGTACAGAAAACAATATTGTTAGGAACAGCAAGAATTTTGAGAAAAGTGCTTCAATGCTAAATGAGAAAGAACCCATTGAACCTTACGTTTTCGGTTATAACCAGCTTCTTTGTGGAAAAATAATCGGCTATTAAGATCTGCCTGTGCTGAAAGAAAGCAATTTTTGATAAAAATTTTTTTTTTAATAAAAATTTGGTTATCACATCACAAACACGTCCAGTCACCTCTCAGAATATAATCCAGTTATGGCATCTAATCAATTTGCCTTACCGGTCGTGTTAGGATATTTAATGTGGACTCAACAGTGGCCAATTACAGATCTAAAAACCTTAAAAAGGGAAGCACGCAAGATTATTGTGGAGAATGGAGGGAAACATCCTGGTGGTTCTACAGCCCAACTATACGTTCCAGGAGAAAAGGGTGGATGAGGCTTCCGTGCGATAGAAACTGAGTACATAGTGACCAAGGTAAAGGTAGTGGTTCGACTGTATGAGATAAGGATCCAGCTATGGAAATAGTAAGATGGTTTGAGGAGAGAGTTTAATAGATTGTTTATTAAAGATGCTGCAAACCTTGCATATCCAGTCCGGGTGTACCGACTAGCTTAGAATAGATATATATTCAGGCATAACATGGCTTTAAAGGTCCTGTTCCATGAGATTGTACGTAACCAAGGTCTTATCGAGGAAGTACCGCCATGGTACTCGCCAGTAATGTCAAAGCTTGTGTACAAGTCAGAACAAGTAGAAGCGTAATGGAATGTCCCTTCGTATGCGGATCATCAGGACGTTCGATCCAACCGAGTCGACGTGACGGTTGTGAATCAAAAAGAGCAAGAAAGTCATAACCATAGAGATGAGTTGCCCATGGATCAGCAATAGTGAGAAAAAGAGTGAAATAAATACTTTGAAGTATGATTCGTTAAGATGGGAATTGATGGAGCGATACGAAGG
>JAOBRB020173943.1:0-12603 GCA_027575285.2 Zoanthus pulchellus
CCTAAAAGCTCATCGACTAGGGAAGCTATAGTGGCATCATCATCAAGATTTTGGATTTTTCCCTTTCTAGCGATGTCCGCCTTTCTGGGAGTACAAAGATTTGCTCCGGCTCGAACAGCTTTATCAAGGGGGCTTTCCTCGATCTGCTCCTCGTTTTCAGAAGATTCATTTATTTCATATTGAGACTCATGGTCCCGTTCAAAACTTTACACTTTCAACCATGTCGGAAGACTCTCTCGGTTGTACTTTATGTAATACAACACTGTCCAGTGCACTCGCTCCGATCATCCAGCAGCCAGACGCTTAGCTTAACGTACTCCCCATCAGACAAAACCTTTTTTCATGTTTTTTGGCAACAGAATGAGCAATGTCTCTCTTTTTTAAATGCTAATAAAACCTTCAAACGGCGAAATAACAACAAGTAGATCCAACAAGCAAGAAATTTGCTCGTAGCCAAAAAAGTTGCCAGAAAAACGAAAAGTTACCCAAAAGATACCGAGCAACTTTTGGAAAGATATAGAGCGAATGATAGAAACACTAGTATTACTACTACTCGTCTACTACTAAATAAATACTATTACAACTGCTACTACTATTATTACCATTAACACTATAATTACAACTACAACAACTACTAAAACTAATAATATGTTCACCCCCTAGATTAAAAACAAACATTAACCACACCATTTTACAATGTACAAAAAACAACAAAAGAATAGGCACAAAAAACATTTAACTAAACACAGAAAAACAACTGAAAAGCTAATTAAAAAGCTAGTATCTCTTTTGGAGGTTCCCACTAAGCAAGTACACAACACGTACCTGATTAGCAAATTAGTATTCTGCAGAAGCTCGCCATCTGCGTTCCACATTCCAACTGCGCGCGTTTTTCTCCTTGCAGATGACGTTTGGTCGTTACCAGTCTCTTCTTCAATTACTGAGTCACACGGTAATGAAGCGCGGATACGACATTCCTTAACACGATGAGTTTCCACAAAATTAAATTCAAACTTTTAAATGAAAAGAAACAAGAGAGATAAAAACATTTATAAATATTTGGCCACCTGTCATGATGTGACTTTCAACTCTCGTTAACTATCCATCAACTAGCTAATGTCGACTTCACAAAAAGGTTTTGTTAGTAACTGAGGAAGTGAAAGATTTTACCTGCTTAATTTCCTCAAACGTTTAATCGCCTCGAGTTTCTCCTGGCCATGAAGGCACAAAGATACATATTCATATAAAAACTTTAGTAACGATAATATAAATGCCTAAACAATAATAAATAAATAAATAATAATAATAATAATAAATGATAAATAAATAAATGCCTAAACAATAATATAAATGTAAACAATTTATTATAAAAGAAAAAACTAACTAGCGGTAAACTAGTTTGAGCTGCGTCGGTGGCTAACGCCGAAACGTCAGTAAGTCTTCTTCCTTTTGTACGGTGTATAATTTACATATTTATTACTAATGTATTATAAAAACCAACGATAAAATAATTTACGTTTCGTCGCCATCTCGACGATATCGGCAGGTATGACAACAACAACGAGAACAATAATCTTTATTTTAAAAAAAAACAAGTTACAATTACAACACCGCCTGCAAACAGCGAAGCTAGCCAAGGCAGCCGATGAGTAAGCGCATCATTAGAAAATTTATAATCAAAAGCAAAAACAAAAATGGAAAGGAACTGAATAGGTCATAAATGCACAGACACGAAAAAGAAAAGAGTAAAATACATGATTAATTGGACAGGTATTTATTGGACTTCATGTTTTTTAATTCCGATATAATCATGTTTAGGTCAGCATAACTATCCTCAGTTTGATGACTGAATTTGCAATACCTGGCACGTACCACAGACTGTCAGAAATTTGAGGTTTATAAATCGCAGATCGATACATCGCATCTGATTTCCAACAGGAAATTGTCAAGTATTTTGGTATTCCACAACTTTGTCCACTGTTTTCTTCTGGACTCATTTGCAAAATTTAGATTGTCTTAGTAAAAACTTGCATTAGCGACACCGATGAAATTCAATAAAAACAAAAAATTCCCTAGCACAACATGCAGGACAAATTAGGATGATGGCCAGCGGTCAGCAAATATTATTGGGTGCAGCGTTATTTGAAATATCAAAGTAATATTAATATCGAAGAATGTTATAGCCATGATATTTAATTGGACAAAAATAAGAAGCCGCGTGGGAGCGGAAAGGTGCAAAGTCAATTAGGTGCACAGCTCTCTTTTCAAGAATAAGAAATTTATCCTATTCACTTTTTTGCTGACCGGCGCCAGGCAATTATAAAACCATAGGAAAAATATGGAACGTACAGCATTGTTATAGCCATGATATTTGATTGGACAAAAATAAGAAACAGCGTGGGAACGGAAAGGTGCAAAGTCAATTAAGCGCACAGCTCTCTTTTCAAGAATAAGAAGTTTATCCTATTCACTTTTTTGCTGACTGGCCCCAGGCAATTATAAGACCATAGGAAAAATATGGAACGTTAAAGAGTTATAGATATTGAACAATATGGAAGGAAATAATGCCATAATCTGGATAAAATCCCAATATTTTTACTAATTCCTAATGCAACATAGTTTATACGCTGTTTCCAAGAAAGGTGGCTGCCAATCTTGATGCCTAGATATGTTATATATTCTTTGTATTCAAGATTAAAGTATTTATTTATATACGATTATTATATATTTTGATATTAACGTCGTGGTTCAGTCGATTCTGGAATGGGTAGAAAATTATATAATTAGTTTTCTTGAAGTTAAAAGTGTTCTTATAAAAGAAAGACGAAATAAATCGGAAAAACAAATCTTAGGTTGAAAAGGACATCCGTATTGAGAATTTATACCGAAGCAACATGAAAAAAATCAAGCATTAAATACATACTTCAATTCATGTTTACTGTACATAAAAACTGACCTGGTCTTTCGAGTTAAAATTTCTTTGTACATGGGCAAGCATTTCCGGTCTGGAACACTCTTTCACAATGATAAGGTCCGTGTAACCGTCACCAAGGTGACAGCTTGGCGAGGGTCCATCGGGGGAGATTTTGCAAGGACTGGGAAGAGTTATGAGACTAGCACCCACGACACGACCGTGGAACACTTGTCTGGGATCTGCTGAGTGCAAAGGTTGCCGATATGAGATATTGCTTTAGCATAAACCTCATTGTACTACTAACGGTCTAACATGCACCTTGTATTCTGATTGGCTACTCCACAAGAGGTCTAATTTGCGGTACTAGAAAAAAGATGGCCAATCAAAATACTAATGAGCCTCGTTTTGCTATAATATCTGAGGATTTCATCGATAATTTAATCTGTACATCCATTTTTGACCGATTAGTAAGTTTTTTTTTTTAAATAATTAGAGCTTTCGGCCTAATGGCTAATAGTTTACGATTTTGAATATAGCCGATTGACAGGGTTCTTCGTTCCCCTTTTCTCATGACTAAATTCCAGGATTTTTCAGGTAATTTTCAGCTGTACTTATCTGTTTCAAGGTTTTGATATATGAAAGGTGGTAAAAAAAAAGTCAATGCCAATACCAATTGCACTTGAAAAAAATTAAATTGCAAAAAAATCTCGATGCGCACGCGTAAAGATGACTTTGCCGCTAACTTAAATCTATAAGACTTAAATTACAATTTCTAATTCTTTTCGATACTTTTTTCCTAAGAAGGTATGGAAAAGAGCCTCCTTTCGCTTTGCAATGAGATTTAATTTCTAAAATAAACACAATAATTAATTAAGTTAATATTCGCCTGCTACCGAGACGTACGACGCGTATACAAAGGGTTTTCTTCTAGCAAGTCAAAATTTTGGAGAAATTTATTTATGAACGACAACACAATGTAATATTAATAAGAAAAAATGGCAATTTTCAGTAATTCTACTCGTCTTTTTGACTACGCAAATAAGTTTTTATAAAGAGTATTTTCAGCCAAATATTATTCATTTGTAATGCTTTCTCCACCAAAATATTTGGTCAGTCAGTTTGAGAAGAAATCTCATTTTTAACCATAATAAAAAAAGCCTACGTCCAATCTGCCTCCAAACGTTCAACAAATGTGTTTTGAAAACTTGTTCTTTTTCTACGTTTACTTGAAATATATATATGGCCTTCGACAGAACACATTTAAATTTAAAAGCTGTACAACGGCGTCTTGAAATGTAACAGAAAATTAAAGCACAGAGCAAAAGTAAAACGTTGAAAACAATTACAAATATAGCTAATTATATGATACCCCATCGTGGTATTCTTAAACGATAAGGAAGCAATAATCTTGGATTGTGTTAGATTCGTGCCGTTCTTTCGCCTTCTACAAACTGTTTTATTGCAATGTCCTTCCATGCCTTGATTACCCAATGATTCATTTAGCCATTAAAGGACCTATAGATAAGGTTACGGCACGTTTTGAAATGTAAAAGATTTTTGATAAAAAATGCTTGTATCTAAAAGCAGCTCTCAAAGTAAAAATAAATATTTTCAAATGTCAAATGCTAATTTGGTTTTTGAGATATTTCAAGTGAAACTGTTACCGGAAGTAAACAATTATGTTGGCGGTGTTATCTCAAATGTGTTTTCTTTTAAAACAAATTTTATCATTCCGTGCTGCTATATAAAAGAATGCAACTCAATTTATTTTTGAACTATCGCCAATAAATTTGGCACAGCGATAGTTTAAGTCATTAGCTTAAAAAGTGTTAAAAAATTTGGAAATTCAATTTAGCTTTTTTTATAAAGTTAATTTTAGGCATTTACATCTTTCATGATCAAATGTAAAAGTTTGTTGTCGCATTTAGTTTTACCATCAAAAATTCTTGACACTGTTTTAGATTTAAATTAAACAACTTTTTTTCACAACAAAATTTTTCAGACAAAATTTTTTAGAGAACTTCAGAACCTTCCTAAAGGTGTATAGATTTAAGGTAAAACAGTGAAAATATCAGTATTATATAGCTAGTATTAGTAACATCTTAAGTTGATCAGTATTAGGATTTCCATTCGCAGCTTTCGGGTCCATTGACCCATCTTCAGGGAATGATCTTTACAAAGACGTTAAAATATAAGAGAGAAAATATAAGTCATAAAATGAAAAGCCTGTGCTCTCAGAATTTACCAAAATCTTAATGACTATCCCCCATAAGAAAGGTGAATATTGGTTGATGTGTACCTAAGCGTCAACGTATATATCTTGCGCTAGTCACCGGGGCTGAGGGAAGGGGGGATATAGTTGTTTTAGTATTTTAATACCAAAATAATAAGAGAAAAACGCACTTTATCTTTAACAAACAATATAATACAATTTAGATCTTTTTTCATTTTTAGAACGCGCGCATCCTGTCACTTTAAACTAAAATTTAAATTTATGGCGGAAAACAACACTTTTTTAGATCACCGCTTTCTAAAAATATAATATCCCGTTAACGAAGAAACGTAGAATTTAAGTGTAAAGTTTACAAAAAACTATTTAGTAAAATGTTTTGGTGATCTTTTGGGATGTTCGATGCATTCTTTGTCACCAGCGTTAAAAGCGAAGGTCTTTGACTCGTCTTCTTCGGGTATGGCGAGTCAAAGTCCGACGAAACTTCAACCTTTTCAGTCCTAGTTGTAATATTAAGTTCTCCCAACATGAACCCATTTTTTTCATTTAATAAGCTAGAGAGAATTTCACTTTTAACCTTCAGTACTTGGTTTGTTTGATCAATTTTCATTTTCTCATTGCCAATGTCTTATTTTGTATTTGTTATCTAAGGAGAAGTTGAGTGTTGATGACAAATTGGGAGTGAAAGCAGGGTTAAAGAAAAACCAAGAAATGCTTTTAACATCACAAAAAGACCAAAACCGAAATTCAGTTGGATGTTTTAAAAACACAAATGCTTTTTGATTTGGATCAAATTATTCATGGAATTCGGTGTGCAATATTTTGGTAACACCACCAAAAACAAACAGTCGCGCGCAGTTACACAACAGACATACCAAGGTAGAAATGAAACCACGCGCACCATCGTCACAATGGCTCTTCACAGGGCATATAAACCGTGTCCGCAATGCGATAAGTTACAATCAACTGGAACGTTTGGAAGTTGAAGTATCCATCAAGTTTTATCGTGAGGAGTTTTATAAAACAGTGAACGAAGACCAATTCTTATTATATTCAAAATGTCCTTGGTAAGTAAGAACAATCATTAACAATTTGTTTTTTAATTATTTCAACATTGAATTTTCTTTAACTCTTTGTTTTTGGTGCGTACTTATCATCTCTCCTTCATTCCACCTTTAAAACTTTTTAGATATTTGAGTGAAACTATAAACATTTCTTTTAAGTTTCTAATATAAAAAGTAGGAAATTTAAACTGCAAAACGAATTTTTTAAAATCTTAATAATCTCCAATTGTTGTTCAACAGTTGAAAAAGAAAACGAAAATCATCAGAAACAAACTGCGCTTTATTCGCACATGCCTTACTCAAAAAGTGAAGGAAATTTCCCTTAATACATGGACGTATGTCTTGTCATGCCTAATGGTTGTTGTCCCGGACGATGATGTTCCTTACGAGCGAGGTAAGTACAATGTACTTAATGTTTTTTAAAGTTTTTTAAACATTCGGGTGACTCAAACTTTTTAAATTATTATTATGATTTGAGAAAATAGCAGCGAGGATGCGCGCTTCAAACAACTAAGTTAAACTTTCATTCCACGCAGTAACTTCCTTCTCTGATTTCAAAAAGGATTTTCAGTTCTTGTAAAATACTTGTCAGATTTTCTAGTAAATAGAAAAAAAACGTTAAAAAAGCCTATTAGAGAGAACTTAATTATTGATTTAAAAAAACCAAGAACACATAAGAATGCCATATATATATATTCTATTTATTTAATGTTAACTCTGACTAAAAAATTTAACTTATTAGGTCCGAATATGGAAGTTATCCCTTTTCCCCGTAGTTGTTAAATATATTTAGTCTGAGCTGAGCAACAGGATTAAAAACAGAATAAATATTTAACTATAGGTTATTGTTAACCGTTCTGCCTACTGACTGATGCTAAGAAAATTCCAATAAATTTTCCAAGAGTTTTACAGGAGTTTTTCCCGGGCAGAAAATCTTTCCAGGACCAACCGCAAAGATCCCCTTGTAAAAGACAAAACGAATAACTATGCCACCAAAATAATTACGCAAACGCGTTCTCCAAGCTTTCCAGCCGAAATAAAATCCGAAAAACTGTCAGGAAAAAAATCCTAAAATTGAGTGCACATATTAAAGTAAAAAAAAACTAGAATCATGTATTAGTCGGATGCTCAGTGCAGGTTTTCGTTTGTTTATAAAAAATCTTAAATCTTAAAGTATAATCGTTGTAGACCTCGTATAACCTGAGCTCTCACGATTGTAGCTTCATATGTCCGTAGTTTAGAACCTTTAGCCATAGTTCCTGGTTTCGAATCCAGTTGAATCTATTAAAAAAAACTTTTCTCAGCTTCTCATTCTTAGTTTTAAACCAAAGTTAATCTTAACTAAAATTTAAAATTTCCTATGTACAGTAAAATTTCTATTCTGAAAGCTAACAAAACTCGGCAAGCAAAGAAACGCGTTTAACTCTAATCTACGAAAATTTGTAAAAGCAGAGATGTATAAACCTTGTGGATAAATGGACTACGAATCAATTGCAATAATCCAAGAGGCCGTAGGCCAAATGGGCTATTTAAAATCGTAGTTTGTAAAACCGAGTTTAAATTGTTTTAGTATAAATCTAGTAATCTGTCAAAAAAAGGATGTAAAAAATAAATTATTGATGATATATAGCAAATCGGCGCTCATTACTCATTTAATCCGCCATCTTTTCTCTACTAGTACGCTATCGCAATTTAGCAAATCACCCAACTAGTGGACTAATGCAAATCATGCATTTTAATTGGCTACGCTACGAGAGGACTATTAGCAATAGTCATCGAGTAGCGAAATTCGCACGCTTTCTTTTGGTTTATTCTCAAATAAATCTTATTTCAACTTGCATTTGCAAACTTTATTATCGCTTTTTCTGTCCAATTAGTTGAGTGATACTAAAACAATTAGAACCTTCGCCCTCAAGGGCCACGGGTTCAATAGCCCATGAGACGAAGGACGGGTCTAATTGTTAATTAGACCTCTAGAGTAACCAATCAGAATGCAGGATTTGTGTTAGGCCGTTAGCATACAGGTTTATACTAAAAGTAATAATTGTCATGCAGTTAGGGAAGAGAATAAACTTTCATGTTATAAGACGAAACGTTAATTTTCACCATACTGCTTCATGCTAATTTTTTTAACTTTGTTTGCTCAACAGCTCATCTTAATAAGCAAAATGACCCGAAACAGAAATCGCTCTTTGAACGATTGGAACAGCTCGATTTGGTTGTTTCAATGCTAGAAGAGAAGGAAAAGTCTCTCACGGATGAAGCTGAGATTCAGCTACCAGAAATCATACGAATATTGAGGTTCACTGATGACGAGGCGGACTACCTTGAGACACATGGGTCTCAGCTGGAGAAAGCCGCTAAGCAGGCGTTTGGAAGCTATTTCACAGAAAGCTCAGTACCAAGCACTTGTACCACCCTTGTCTCGTCTGGGCAAGACAGTACAAGGAACTGCACACTTTTTAGCCGCCTTTTTAAAAAATGAACAATATTTGTTTATCTATAAAACAATATGACAACAGCAGTGTTCAAGTCAGTGAGCTCAGGTGGTTCTGAGATGCGCGGGCTAAAACCAGTTCCTTACGTGTAACCAATATTGCTTCATACCTTGTAACTAGTCGTGACAACATTAATGTTGCGTGATGTATGTACATGTATCTATCCCTACTCTTGCCATTTACTGTCAAACTAAAATATGTGTAATTGAATATCATTAAACTAGTAATTTCTAACACAAAGTGAGTGCTGCGACTACACTATTTTTTTATAATATAGCTACGATATAACGCGCGCTCTTATTGGTTCAAATCTATGCTTTATTACACCGATAGAGTCATGGATTTCGCTTGCTTGTTTTGCCGCTTGTTTTGCTATATCATAAAAGCATTAGATCACAACTTTCTACGACTTTTGGGCACAGTAGAGAGATACACTCGAAACGTTGTAAAATCACTCGCCTGCGGCTTGTGATTTTACAACGTTCTTGTGTTTCTCCCAACATCACGCGTGCTCTGTTTCGCCGACAAAGTCATAGAAAGTTGTGCTCTAATACTTAAATTGTGATAAAATTCTATTTTCAGCATATCATAAAAATGCTAATTAATTTAACCAGGTCGAAGGTGATGATGAAGGTGGTGAGGATGATAAATAAAAAGAATTACGTTGATTGTGAAGATGATGTACATGGTGATAGTATTGGTGATTACGAAAGTGGTAATGGTGATGATGATAGTGATGAGATGATGACAATTATAATGATAATTGTGATGATAATAATGGTGATTACGAAAGTGATAATGGTGATGATGATGCTGGTGGTGATGATAATGATGACAATGGTGATGATGATGGTGATGATGATGATAATGATGATAATGGTGGTGATAATGATAATGGTGGTGGTAATGATGATAATAGTGGAGATGGTGATGATGATGATGGTGATGATGATAGTGATGATGATAATGGTGGTGATGGTGATGATAACGATGATGATGATGATGGTGATGATGATGACGGTGATAATGATGATGATAACGGTGATGATGATAGTGATGATGATGATAATGGTGATGATAATTAATAATGGTGATTACGAAAGTGATAATGGTGATGAAGAGAGTTATTATGACGACGATGAAAGTGATGATGATAGCGATGATTTATGATGATTATGATGGATGATAATACCATCATTGATGATAATGAAGTTAAGGGATGATGATCTAATGATCCTAATGATAATAATTTTGCCAATGGCCACGTGATACATACTTGTGACGCTGATGATAATGATGGTTATTTAATACTAAGTTAAGACAGAGGAGCTTCCTCACAAAACCTGCACTAACCTGTGAAATTTGAATCAGTTTCATCATCAGCGGTATCTGGGTTTTCTAACGACGCTGGTTTAGCGCAGACTTTGCACCTGGCAAGTAGAACATACCAAATAAATGATATTCAAATTATAACACTGCTTAAATTACCCTCGCTCTGTTTCAAGATGCCAATAAAGCGAAAAATGTTTTTGGTTGTCTGAAAAGATCATGATAAGAAAGACCACCAGGCAAAATTCAGAGATGCTACGCGTCTGGGAGAATTCGAGTTCTGTGGTTAGCTTCAATATGTACATAGAATATGTGAGACAAATTATACTAGAGTGTTATAGCCGCAGCCTCCCAGTTAGAATAACTCTATATTACACGAACAAAATGCGAAAACGTGGTGCAGTTACAAACGAAAGTGTTACGAGTGTAAAATTATAAATTTTCTCCTCATCAAATTATGAAAACAATTATTTTATACAACCTGAAACTAAATTTTCTGGCCTTACCCCTTCCGACATCTTGTTTTGTCTCTGGGATGAAATCGATCCTGCGTTCGACTTGGCAAATAAACTATTTCGACTTCATAGGGTCTGAAAGGAGTCAGACAATTCGTGAGGCTCAATTTCACAAAATCTAGCGTATGTTACAAAATGCGATTGAAAACAATTGAAATAAAACGATCAAAGTGACTGACGTCAAGTTGGCATACTGTTCATTAATCGTGCCTCCCACCTCTACGACCCGGGATTGATTCCTGGGCTCGGCATCAGTGTGTGCTGAGATTTGTCGATCTCAATCTAACTCCGCGAGAGTTTTTCTCCTCGTACACTCGTTTTCCTCCCTCAGCAAATTCGACTTTCACCTTAAATAGATGTCCCCAACGGATATAGCTTAGTTACATGTGAAATATCTAAACATAAGGGTTAGAACTGGACACTAAAAAGCACAATTAGGGTTTTCAGCAAATAACAAAAAACTAAAGTGGTATAATTTATCTTGATCAGACGCCTAAGACCTTGATGCCGTCTTTAATGACTTTAATGAAGGACGACATTGAAGTCTAACCGTTTTAGCCGCCTCTCGTTAAAGAATGCTACAATACCGTTTTATTAGAGTTTACGTTTCTTATACTAGATAGGCGAGTCTGTTTGCGGAGGGGTTGGCAACTTTAAACTTGCTATCCTCCAATGACAGGTAGTGACAGTGACACATTTTAACGCTTAAAGTGCCTATGACATAAAAATGTTTTTTTACTGTTTCTTGTAGTTTAATATGTCAAATATACGGATTCTATTTTTTTTCACGGGTATGTTATCTTTTTAACAAGAATTTTGTCGTTTGAATTACCCGTTTTGAGTGAAAAAGATGTCCATTGGAATCGCGCGGCCATGACGTCAAGTTGTGTGCCCGAAACACTATTAACATGGCGATAGAGCAGGTTAGGAAGAAAGCTGGAAAAAGATGTGTTGCTAGAGCGCCCAATGGCACCAGAATGGAATGATAAGCGAGTAAAATAGACTAATCCAAGCACTTTGTGGTAGCGCGAGGTAAACAACATGACGTCACAGGATGTCAATTAAAACCCAGTCACCGGGACACTTTTTCAACAAAATTTAGAAACTTTACGGCCTCAAAAAAATGTTTATGTATACTATTAAGACCTTTTAATACTACAGTTAATTTTTAACACATATGCAACTACTAAAAACAAAAAGAAAAAAAAATGTCATATGCACTTTAACAAAAACAAAGATGGCCGCCGGAAAAAAAAACAGAAAGAAAGGCAGTAATCAAACAATACTGAAACAAGTTTTAAAATGAAACGTCCTTGGTGCGCTCTGGCAACTGGCTTGGTGAAGTCTTTGTCTTCAAATGATAAAAGTCCTTTTAAATCTGTTTTTACAAAGTATGAATAGACAGAAGAATATACATTTAAAAGGGAAGTGCAAGCAAGTCTTGCAATTTTAGTACCTTAATTTGCAAAGTCTCTTAGTAGCAGCCCACTTGTATCTCCTGGGTCCCATCCAACGGGACTGCTCGCTGGACTTCAACACATCACCAAGGAAACCATAAGCCAGTGAGAATGTGAAACGGACCACTTTTCCGTCATGGTCCTGGAGGGAACAAATATCCAACGGCTGGGTATTTCCTAAGAATTTTAGAAATTGTGTTTCTTCAAAGCTATGCAGAAATCCGGCCTCTTACCAGTACTTATTAATAGATATGGAGATGTCAATGAGAAACCCAACATGTTCAGCTTTCTAATAGGAAATCAGAACTTTTACTTACCAGATTAAGCATTCAACTAGAACTTGAAAATGTTTTAATCACCGTTCTAAGTAGTTTAAGGAGGAGTCAACATTTCCCAAGTGGGATATTACTGAATTATATTTTAAACTGCGCCACAGACGCTCATTCGGATGAAGTAGCTTGGGTATAAGCTGCAGTACATGGTTATCAATGATCAAAACGTCAGCACTTTACACCACTAAAGCTAAATCCTTTCGAGCCTAGTGGCCCATGGAGCCGGCACTTATCTCCGGTTTCTGTAGTGTTAAGCGGATGAGA
>JAOBRB020174053.1:0-12603 GCA_027575285.2 Zoanthus pulchellus
CTTAATTGGGGAAGAGGGAGGTTTTTAATATGACACTGAAAAGCCCCTTTGGGGAATTGTCATTAAGTGTGTATTTTATTATTTTTTATCTTCGAGATTTCTAAATAGGTTGAGCTATGGAAACGTATGTCTTGCTTAGTTGTCACGTGACTTGATATCTGCGTCGGTTCCGCAATTCACATCAATTATACGTAAACTGGTATACAGTTTGTAATTTTAGCCCATCGATTTTCCTTGTTGTGCATCTTCGCGATCGAGGACTTTTCGTTTATTTGTTGTTCCGATCATTTTTTCAACTAATGTTCCTTTGGTGCGTTCCCAAACTTCATCGTCTATAAACTCTTAAGTCTAGCTGTGTTGTCAGCACCCAGGGTGATTATTTTTCCTTGTTTGATCCAAAGCTAGCAACAGTAAAATGATGATAGCGTGCATTCTTATGTGAAATTGTTATTAAATTGAGACAGCATCCAACTTTGATTGACTTTTATTTCTACAGCAAACTAATGTGTGAGATTGCAATTATAAAAAAAACTAAATTTGAAGTAGTTTTGTATGATCTTTTTCTTCTCGAATTTCGTACTGCCATAGAATTTTCTACATGGTCTCGCCGAATATATACTATCAAAAACCTTTTGCAGTCGATGATTGTCATTCATTGCACTGCTCGATGATGTCTCGTGGTACAAAGATCTTTTCTACGCACGATCGCTCTAGTCAGAAATCTGCTTGTAATTCCTTATACGTATGCTAGTTCAAAATATTTTATTTTCATACTTGCATTAGCACTGACGAAAACGAAGGTTTCTACCAAAACTTGATCGTAAAAAAGCCAATTCAAATTTACATTGAACTGTGTTTTTTTATAAAAATGGTTTCAAATTTGATGGAGATGAAAATCAAGATTAAGCTCTGACGCTTTCCTTTAGTATTCTTTCCTATCTGAACAAAAAAAAGACATTAAGGGAAGGCGGATTGATAATTTAGGTAACCCTTCATTTACAACTTTGTCAGTATGGTAGAAACAATCTTTCTTTTTTAATTACAAAACAGGCTTACGAGGGTGTCGTTGCCGTCCGCTGACTACAAAAACCGTCACTGTTAAAGGACCAAATGGTATGAAAGTTTTATTAAAGACCTCTTACTACCAGTATCATTAACACTTATTTGAACATTTAACGGCGGCGTGATTGGCGAAGTTGATATGAGATCTTTGCCTTACGACCACAAGGTCCCTGGCTCAATCCCCCGGTATGCTGAGATTAGAATATTTGTGTGACCTTCTTTACCACCAAACATTGTCTAATGGCTGCGTGGTAGGTACAGTTGGTACAAGATCTCTACCTTCCAACTACATGGTCCTTAGTTGATTCCCCGCTCTATTGAGATTAGAATATTTGTGTGACCTTCTTTTTCACTAAACATTAATTGTCTAATAGCGCAATGGTTGGTACAGTTGGTATAAGATCTCTTCCTTCCAACCACATGGTCCCAGGTTGATTCCCCGCTCTATTGAGATTAAAATATTTGTGTGACCTTCTTTACCACTAAACATTAATTGTCTAATGGTGCAATGGTTGGTACAATTGGTATAAGATATCTTCCTTCCAACCACAAGGTCCCATGTTCAATCCCTGGCTCAGCCGAGATTTAAATATTAATTTTGTGCAATCGTCTTTATCACTCCCGGGCTCCGTACGTGGGCTGAGATTTGTTGATATCAATCTAACACTGAGGGGTTTTGTGAGGGTACTTCGGTTTTCCATCTTCATCAAAATTGACTCCCAGCCTATAAACCCTGGCTGTGTTGCAGTGCTCCGAGGTCGTGTATGGACCTCGTTTCGGGGCCGAGCGCTAAGACGGCAGAACAGTTGCTTCGATTCGACCTCGTTGAGCTGCGGGAAAGGGCGATTAGCAAGCCACCCCATCACTTCGTTTGTATTTTGTTTACTGACTTTCTTTTCCGTCCAAGTTTACTCAGTATTGCCTCCTTCTGAGGTAGGGTAATGAATACCAGCGCCTGCTTGAAGCAATTTGCGGTAGATTAATGTCAGTTCAGTCCAGGAGGAGCCAAAGGCTCGCATTAGATTAATACTGCAGAACCTGGGGATAAGTGCGGGCTCCATGGGCCAATTGGCTGCAAATGATTTAGCTAGCCTTTCCAGTTTGTATAACGCTTCAAAGGGTTTACTTTTTGATATTCATTATAACTTTGATACCGATAAAATTGGTCTTTAACAACCCCCACTGGTGGGGGTAAGATAATTTATGCAAAGTCAAGATTCTTGTTAGTTGATTTTTCTGTGATGAAAGTGTGACCATGGAGGAAATGTTACCGTAATATTGTTGTCACTTTTATCAATGATCACACACGTGACCCATACACCTTCATAGTCCACAGCTTCTGAGCAATTTCCAATGCAGTACAGAAGTTCATAAACATTTTCACAAAAAATTAATTTCAATTTCAAATTCTTATCTTCTGAACCTCACTCGAAAGGTCGCACTTTGGATTAAAAAATGTTTTCCTTTTTAAGTGGCCAATTACAAAGCTAAGAGCCAATCAGAACTGTAGAATAGAATGTGATTTGATGCTTTACGGCTTCTACCATTTAAAAACTCCAGTTTTTCCGTGGTGAAGTTGTCATGATAGTCATTCAGAGATGAAATTATCAAGCTTTTACCTCACTGCTCATTCATCTTCAATAAAGTGCTCGTTTATCTAGGCACACTTGGTAATGTTGTGTAAACGATTTCAGTGCGTGAGAGTGCAGACTTATAGCTGAAAACATTATTCTATGCACGTGTAGTTACAGCTCACAGATTATACTTGTCTTATGATAAAATCAATGAAAACATTGTCAAATGTTGTTTTTAGGACACCAGTGTGTAGAGACCTTTCAGAAATGCGGGTGTGAAAAGAGTTGTTACCGAGTCACCTACAAAGAGGCGTTTGTTGTCAGGAATCGTGATCCTGTGCTCAACACCACCCATACATCTACGAAGGTATTTTGAAGATCAGTTGTGTTACATTAGGTAAAAGTGCTTTGCCATCGAAATTGAACAAAAATTGATTAACCCTTTCAATCCCAAGTTTATTTTTAAATTCTCCCAACTTGTCCTTATACACTCTATTGAACAAGTTTGAGAGAATTTTACTGTTAATCTTCTGTACTTTGCTTTGCTTGATGAACTCTCAGTTTCTCATTGCCAAATGTTTTATTTTGTATGTGTTATGTTATGAGAAGTTGGGTGTTGATAACCGACTGGGACTTAAAGGGTTAACCACTAGTCCGCGTGACTCAGCATCCGACCGGGATTTGAATGCGAATGACCCTACTCAACCTGGGATACTAAATGGATTTAACCTGGTGACCTCAGAGATACATTTACAGCTGTTTGTAGTCAACTGTTTCGCTTTCTACCGTTTTGGGCTTGTTTTTTCATATTTCAGCGTCATTCGTGCAACAATAAGTACATGAACACTCGGGGAAAGAAGCGGAAAGAGGAGGGGTTGCTAAATCGAACCCCTCCTTTTTACTTTCAACACAAGTCATCAGATTGACATTTCTATGTGGTTTCCATTGCTACATCTTACCTTATAGTGAAAAAAAGATATGTTTTTTAAAAATTCATTGATCTTTCATGAAAGATCGTAAGGCCTTTAAAAAACAAACATTTTATTTTCTGCTTCAGCCACAATTTGAATCAGTTAAACCGTATAAAATTATGGACCACCAATTCAACCTTATGACCTTCAAATTTGAAACCATTCAAAAATATGGCTTGTCAATTACAAGAAAATGTTGAACGCCAACTATATCTGTAATTTTTGCGTTAGTCTGTAATAAAGCTGATGATGGACGTTGGATTGCTTCCAAAATATCATTTAATTCAAATACTCTTGTTACCCTTTTAGTCACAATTGACAAAATCCAGTGGCGTGATTTTTCCTCTCGTCACACTTTGACAACTTTTATAAATTATATTATAGCAGCACACGGCTGAATTGCTTCGCCTTGCTTTCATGAACTCTGCCTCAGTTTTAAGGTTTCTCAGTTTTCTCAAACCAACCATGATTGTGAGAAGAAGCCAGCCGAAGACAGGTTTGAGAAATTGGTGTCATTCATGCCCATTGCTCTTAATCTTACCACATGGATCACACAGGGGACCCACAACTCATTCATGATATCAGCAATTCTATAAATACATATGATTAAGATACGTGCTAGTTCCGCTCCTAGCTAGTTTTCTCAGATTAAAAGGTAAAACTTTTGTATTCATGAAATTGTTCTGTCTGTTGACAGGAAATGGTAGAAATGTGTTAGCTACAGTTAGCTGAGGTCGAATCTTGTTAAAGCTGTCTTGAGCAAGGTGTCAATGTATATGTTGCACAGATATTCCTTATTTTTATTCTAGTATCAGCAGTGTCAATAAGATTATTCAATTATTGTTAATGCGCAGAATTTCTGGTCTCAACAGGTAATTGATGTTGGTCGATGCGTTGGCTCTTGTTCCGGAGGCGTGAAAGGCGGATGTCTTTACTGGTGAGTAATAACCATTATGGAAATATTCGTCATTCCTCATCAAGCTTCACTAATTCGGTAAAATCTGAAAATATTCTTGGCATGGTATCTGGTAATCTTTAAGAATGCTAGGCCTCCTTGTAGCAGTGCGGTTCGGGACCTGCGTTCAAATTTCGCTTTTAGTTTCATTTACTAGTTGGGTTCTTGTTCCGTGACTTTACATTTACTATAACTCCACTAGGTAAATAGATACATGACCTACTATTTGATCATCGTCATCTTCATTAGTTGTTTTAAAAACTTATTGTTGGTTTATAATACAGTCCTAACTAGTAGAAAGTATATACTTACAGGCAAAGTTGTTGGAGCAGACTTGTTATGAAACTTAGCAAGCTACAAAGAAGATTACAGTGTTTCTTTGTTTCACTGTTGTATAGGATCTTTTGTTCTAGGTATGATGTCTCATTTAGTTTATATGCCGTTTGCTCATTTACATCTCAAAGCCTTTTGTTATTTGTGCACCGTCAACTTCATATTTCAATAAGGAAAAGGAGAAGAAAACTTACAACAAAGAAAGATATCAAGTTTCCTAACCAGTCCACTCTATTAACTTTGTTACAGTCTTGTAGGGTCATTCATAGCTCTTGAAATCGTTTCGGAAGTGAATCGTTATTGGCTGTCGCCCTCTCCTTTGTTACTTTAAATATCAATAATTATTGCCAACAGTGCCGGTTATTGCGTTTGTCATCTACGTCACTGTTGTCATCGTTGTCACTGATACCATTGATATCACTGATACCATCGTTGTTATTGCTAGTGATCATTGTTGTTGCTTTTGTCCTTGTCGCTGTTATCATCGTTGTTGCTGTTGTTTTTGTTATTTCTGTTGCCATCCTTATCACTGTTGGCATTGCTGTTGCTGTTGTCATCATTGTTGCTGTTGTAATTGTTGTCCTTGTTGTCAGTGTTATCACTCATGTCACAAAGTTAGAGTTCTTGAAGGCGAGAAAGCCAAGTTATTTATTCAAAAACAATGCTGCTTTTCATCCATTGTTTTACACGAGTGATCAACAAAGTTTGAGTTCTTGAAGGCGAGAGAGCCAAAATTAGTCGGACATTTTATTTCTGGCGTTGAAATTCTACCTGGTTGACACATTCTTGGTTTTCAGCTCATATTATGTATGACCTGTTGTTGAACCAAAGCCTGGCTGAAAATTATGCGGGGGAGGTGATTTTTTCAGAATCCAATTTTCAAAATATAATGAAATTTAGTAATCCGTTTATTGTATTCACGGTTGGTGGATATCATGTGACATACTTGCCTCATCGGCTTCTTTTGAATTAAATGCGCATTCCTGGAATATTTGTTATTAGTGACCATTCAGTTTTTTGGGTATTGGAGGGGAAGGGGCAGTAGTTTATAAATTATCTCTGAAAATATTTTCATGCCCTCCCTATTTTTACTTTAAATTTTTGAGTGACTACTCCCCTCAAACCAAAGATATTTTAATGCTGTATAAAATATTCAGTGAAACAGTGATAACACTAAGGACAGAGAAAATGCTAGCAACCTGTATTAAAAATGGCGAATTTTACAAGTAAGCGAGGATGCACAAGTTGAAAAAACAGATTAATGATTTATATTACATGTAAATTATTCTTGAAAACTTTTATCAATTTTCATATTAATTTTGCAGTAGTGAAAGCCATTTTGCTCACTTCACCTTAGAACAAACTGAGGAATATCATGGAATATCATTTTTATTTTTTAGATGAATTTTGTTTTAGCTTGAAATTTTGTAGCTACAGATTTTTCAAAGTAGAGCAAGGCTCAATATCTTTGCTCTTGGTTTATAATTCCGAAGAATGGCATTTTTTGAGAGAGTTTATAAGAGCATTCGAACTATTGAACTTTCTTCTAATCCGAAATATTCGCGCTAACAAAGAGAGAATACTTTATTTAACTTCAATTTTGAAGGATGTGTTTGCCCATTCTTCCTAGCCAGAGGCTAACATTTAATCGCTCGACAGCTCACTTATTGGAATGAAAGTAGAGAAAGAAAACTAGAGTACTCGAAGAAAACATCTCGGAGTCAGATTGAGATCGACAAGTCCTCATGCGGAGCCTGAAAATTGGTCCTGAATTGTAGATATGGGAAGAGCGACTGATAGCTGTTACAGCACCCTGACTCCGTGAGCTTTCTATCTTATTCATCTTCTGTTAAAACTTTTCTGTTAAAACTTTTCTGTTAAAACTTTTCTGTTAAAACTAAAACTAGAATACAATATTTCATGGTTTTGAAGGGTTACGAGGAAGCATTTGTTTTGTCTCTTGTTTTTGTGTCTACTGTTTGCCCGACAGGGATTTACAACTTTTTGACAGTCCTTACAGTTCTAATGGTGATGGCAAAAATATTCTATTTACATTTGTAATCATGGTTTAGCCGATTTCATATTTAATTACCTTTTATTCAAGCTGGCGTACGAGACTGGCGCAGTTCGTAAGATCTCGGCAACAGTTGGAATTCCGCCTTTGCTGAGATATGACGTCATTTGTACGACCTTCAGTTTCCCACTTTAGCTATGTCAGCTTTCTATCCTTCCAATCGGGGTAGGTAAATGAGTACCAGGTTCTGATGCGAGCCTGTGGTGGATTAGTGTCCCTTCCACCGCTTAACACTAAAGAATCGGGAGATACGTGCCGGCTAGCGCTCCATGGACCACTTTGATTGAATAAGATTTATCCCTTTTTCCCCTTAACAGGAGTTTTAATGAATTTGAAGTAGGCTACCTGTTTCACTTAAGTAGGCGACGGCATTAACAAGGGCTTCCCTAGGAAGCAGGGGGGGGGGAAGGTTAAATCTGAAAGTTATGAAACGCTATTTACAGCCGCGTTCTTAGCTTTAAATTTTGTTTAAAAATAGGGACGATTTATTAATATCAATCCCATTAAAATTAATTTTAAGTTTGTTCGAAACTATCTTTCTAGTAAGCGGAAAGGTAGCCGACACACTTCGTCGCACGTCGATATTTACTAAAAGCACTACCTCAGTGACCCTCACATAGCTACAACTCTATGGCGCTTTTACCTTTTATTACATTTTCACACTTTTGTCGTGTCTTTTTTTTTTTTTTTGAATCATGCACGAACTCAACTACTGACTTTTGGATCAGTTTGGATCAGTAGTCTTGGCTTTTATTGACACGTAGACAAACGCTGCCAGCATGACAAATTTTCTAGCTGTTACTTAATGGTTAGTTAATGGTCTCGGACTAATATTAGAAAAGTATTGGCAAACTATTTTGAAAAAAATCAAAGGTATCTTGTGGTAAGCTCGTGAAGTAAGCAAGATACTCTGTCAGGGAGCTGCTGCTCGGTGTCCGACAGCAATTCGAAGACTGTAATTCGACGGCCCGAGGGAATGCTGAGTGTATCTCAGGACCCAATCCGCAAGGCATACGTTTATTATCGGGCGAATTCAGTCACACAATCCCGAGATTCATTGCGCGACAGCCACGAGATGTATTGCAAAATTATTGTTTGATCTACCACTTGCAACGATTAAAACATCTTACTGATATATTGAAATTATAGTATCTATCATTGCCAAAAATAGTGCTTGATGAAGTGAACCGTTGCGCTTCGACAGTGTTTATTTAATTCATATAAATTTTGTTATTGTTGCAGGATACCAACGATTGGGAAGAAAACTAACCGCAGAAAACGAACCGCTATTGATCCCATCAAGAAAACTTGTTTAATACGTACAATGAACCGATCTTCTCAGTGTACTCCTAAAGAAACCCGGACTGTAACGTTGGAAACACCTACTGGAACATCGAATGTTGATATAATCATTGGTTGCGCATGCTCGTAGCGGCATCGTTCCTTCGAGAATCAAGTACTTCATCTATCAATAAACAAATAGAATATTCAGCGACGCTTCGCTGAACTCAAAATGACGAAAGCAATTCTGCTTCAAAAAACATTAATAATGCAAACTAAGCAGAGCCGTTTTAGAAATTCTCAGTTTGTGTCTTCACAGAAAAAAGCTGTTAGTGTTTAGCGGGTTATTTTTTTTTACGACGTTCTTTAATATCATTGTTGTTTTTCCCAACTAATGTTGGGGCTAATGTTCTCAAACATGAAATTTGCTAAACTAAGTTTTTGAGCTCACCCCTGCGTTGTACTTTTTGTACTACGCTGGCACACGCTTTTGATGTCAGTATTGTCAAATAGCGCGAAATTTCAAGTTTAAGTATTTATGTTTTAAACCTAAACCTATTCATTCCCTACCAGTTCCCCTTGTTCGTAGTCATGAAAATTAAGCGTTTGAGTTAATGTATGAATTTTGTGAAGACTTAAGTATAATTATTATTATATTATAGTTAGACCATTTTTTAAGACTAGTCACGCACACATCTTCAAAAGACAAAAATTTCCGAGTTTTATAAGTTTTATAAGTATGTATTTATGTTATGTTTCTAAATAGGAAAGGAATAAATTATTAAATCAATAACTTTTGGGTTGTTTTGGGTTTCTTGTCATTTGAACAATCGTGATGTTTCGATTGCAACTTGTGACTCGTCTCAGGCTATGGCCGAGGGTAGACTGCAAGAACGTTTTGTTATATACATAGAGAATATCGCACGGTGGCGTGAACATATGAAGTTTATCTTCAAGTTTAAATTTTTCAAGCATGCGGAGCTCAGATAATTTTCTTTTAACTACACAGATATGAGTGTTTTGAAAATAAAACAAAAATAGACCAAAAAGAAAGGGGAAGATCACTAGTGAGGATATAAAAAATATGTTCCACGTATCCGGGACGGAATTTTTTATGAAGTCTACGAGAGTTTAATATAAAAACCAACGATAAAAAATTACTGCTATGTTTTGTCGGCATCACGGCGATATCGTCAGGCAAACTGGCGGGTAAAAATGGAAAATACCGCGCGACATCTGTTCCAGCGCATTGATGAACAGCAACTACCGAACTCAGCTATCAGCAGACATCTTCTGCCTACTCACAGCACTATCAGCAAAGAAGTTCAAATGAACTTTTTCATTCTTGAAAAATCCCATGGAAACTGGATTGTTTTATCCATGAAATGTGTAAATACATCAAACAGCTTATTAAGCCCTCTCTCAACAAACAATCTGACTCTATAAAAGCTAAAGTATTTATTTAACTAACGTTGACGTTTTTTTCTGGTTTTTGTTACTTATCTCTATTTGCTCTATTGCTTTTTGTCTTTTTGTGAAAATCCGCTTTTGTTATTCTATCTCAGTAATTCTACATGGCCCAGTCAATACTTACATTCCAGTGCCCAGTTATTCAAAGGCTGCTTAAATTTAACCCTGAGTTAAGCAAACACTCAAGCCGGAATTTCTTTGTTAAGAAAAGGTAAACTTATTTATGAACACTGTCTGGATTTTTTTAGGAAAAGTCTTTTTAATTCCAAAATTACAGCTAAAATATGGGTTAGTGCTTATCGGCTTTTGAACAACTGGATCCAGTGTGTTATTTGTCCTAGCAATTTTATATTTACAGATCATTGCTCCATTGTATTTAGCTTGCATATTTGTCTATATCCTAGTAACAGTTTTTTCCGCCAGTTTGCCTGACGATGTGTCGTGATGACCGTGTTTTTATCGTTGGTTTTCATATTAAATTGTTTACCAAAAGCAGCCTTAATCAGGAATCTACGAGTTGTATACTTTACAGTAAAACACTCGCATTCATGTACTACATTTTCAGTCTAATTCATCAGTGATAAGTGTTCCGACTAGCGTCACGTGCAAACTCTGTACGCGATTCTTAAGACAAGAAACGTGAAACAATCGGTAAAATATATTTAATTACTGATTTATTCTTAAGATATAAAAATGTTTTAGTTTTCTTAAAGAAAGTAGTACTTTGACGCAAATATGATGCACACCATCTTGTGGAAGATTAAAGCAAAAGACTGAAAAACTTGTGTCAGATTTTGTTAACCGTCATCGTCATCAAATCAGCATACCACCACTATCACCAACATCATCGTGCTGGTCATGGTCATCACCATCAACAGCAGCATCACCACTATCGTTACCATCATGATCTTCGTTTTAATTATCACGCTACCACCATCATAATTATCATTATCATACCACCATAATGATTATTACTACCATCACCACAACACCACTATCACTAACGTCCTGGTCATGGTCATCACCATCAACAGCAGCATCACCATTATCGCTACCATCATAATCTTTGTTTTAATTATCACTCTACCACCATCATAATTACCATTATCAAACCACCATAATGATTATTACCACCATCACCACAACACCACTATCACCACCATCACCACGACACCACTATCACTAACATCATAGTCGTTCTTTAAATACAATGAAGTTGAACTAATTTAAATATGAAAGCAAGCTAATTAAAAAAGTAAAGAAGAAAAGTCAAAAAAAAATCTTGGCTCTTATTGAATCAGTTTGAATATTTAAATTAGGTATTCCGTTTACGAATCAATAACATTTCAAGATTGTCAAACTTTCCGCTGCAATTGTTACTTTTGTAATTAGCTTGCTTTCACATTCAAATTAGTTCAATTTCATTTGTATTTAAAGATTTGTCATTGGTAAATAAATCATTCTTGAAAATGCGGACATGAAGACTGTGAAACGTCGAATTCATGCGTTAATCTATATTTTAAAAACTTTGTAAAATGTGTTATTAATTCTTATTTTGAGTTTTCTATTTTAACAAATAAAGAAGCCTAAGCCGTGTATTAAGACTGTGATAAAACACGACGGACATTTGAGAACACGAGCGAAATGTAAAACACTCGCCTGCTTTATGATATTGATTTTGCTCTGCTCGAGCAGAAACAACAAGACACAGATCAACAAACTGAATCTAAAGCAATTTTTAAAACACCACTAAAGTGCTGGATGCAAACGCAAGCAAAAGTCTGATTGGATAGCATGCTAAGTCTAGCAATTTGATTGGCTACCCCAGTCCTCAAACTGTCACTCTTTCAAATAGCGAGCGCGTGAGCAAAGAACTTACAATGGCACTCAGCGAAAATTGAGTGAAAAACGTGTTTCTTGTTGTATTTAAGTACTTATAGTTTTTAGAAAAGTATACGAAACCAGACTGAAGCTAAATATTTAACAATCAAGACTGAACTGACTGCCGTTATGGATCTTTGTTTACGCGAAAGCATTAACGTTCTGAGTTTGGCAAGAGTTGAACATGCCGCCACTTCAGTTCAAGGGTTTGAAATGGTGAATTTTGCTGAAGCTGTTTAGTTGGCTTATTTGAGGTAAAAACAACCGACACTTTGAGTGCATCTGATGTAATGACAAGAGATTCATCCTGTAACGAAGTATTTGAATTGCTTTGCAAGGAACACCCCGTGCATGATTGACTTGAAAAGGTTTCTTGCTATATAGTGATTGGTGCTCTCTGAGTTACGGAGTGTGGGTTTCTGACTTGTGTTTTAGATTGTTTCAAATGTACAGAGAATCATAATAAAATACTTTTATTTGAAAAAATTTAATTTTTTATTGTATTGTGCTCACCTTCAAATAGTTTCACTCAGTTCTCATTTTGTGATGTTCTTCGTTGTTTGTTCCACGGCACGGTCAAAGATAATGTTGAGGTCGTACTCCGAGAGCTTGACAAAACGCAAGTTAGGGACAGTTTTCGCATCTTTTGTTTTTCAAAACATTCCACTGCTTTGCAGAGAACTCCATCAGGCATCACAAGTTTCTTTCAATAAAAGGTTTTCCGAAATTTTAACAAAAATGCTGGCAAGGGGAAATTAAAGCCGGTTGCGAAAAACAATAAAACACGCTTTTTCTATGTTTTATATATGCTTTCGGTCCGACCTCGTTGAGCTGCGTTGCCTCTGTTCTTTGAGGAGGTGATGAGTGAAGTCTTAATATTATCATTATCATTATCATTATCATTATCATTATCATTATCATTATCGTAGTAAAAACTATCGGGATAAGTAAGCGACGTTTCGACCGTTCAACGGTCATTATCAAGCAAAGTGAAGGTAAAAA
>JAOBRB020174164.1:0-12602 GCA_027575285.2 Zoanthus pulchellus
TCTTTAGTAATTCTTGTATTTTAAAACAGCTGTATTTCGTTAACTATTCATCCGTTTAACATCAAACTTTGGGATTTTGGTATTTATGGTGAGGTCTTTCTTTTTATACTAGTCATATTTTGTGCTTATGAGAATCAAGGGACTTGTACTCAGGCTATCCCGGTATGAAATCCGGCAATACAACTAGGAATGAAAGGGTTAAAGCTGATGTTACAGGAGACAATTTTTTTTGCAAGTTATATCGCAATGCCATTGCAAAGTTGCAAAGGGGGTGTTACACGGTGCAATGGCTCCTGTTAACATTGAATTTTGTAACTAAAATAACTGCTAAAAATAGAACAACAATGAAGTCTGCAACCTGCCTCGCAACGATTTTAGCCACAGCATGGGGTGTTACACGCTGTAATAGCTCGTGCAACTCGTTCCGCAATGGCATTACGAGTCAAGTTGTACAAAAATTGCCTCACGTAACATCAGCTTAAAGCATACATGACATATACAGTCATTTAAAAAGCAGAAAATTTCAAACAGCCAATTACAAAGCAGAGAGTGTCAAACAACCAATTACAAAACAGAATGTCAAACAACCAATTACAAAACAGAATGTCAAACAAACAATTACAAAACAGAATGTCAAACAACCAATTACAAAACAGAGAATGTGAAGCAACCAATTACAAAACAGAGTATGTCAAACAGCCAATTACAAAACAGAGAATGTCAAATAGCCTATTACAAAACAGAAAATGTCAAAACAGCCAATTACAAAGCAGAGAATGTTAAAAGAGGCAATAACAAAACAGCCAATAACAAAACAGCCAATTACAAATCAGAGAATACTAAGACAGCCATTTACAAAACAGAAAATATGAAAATAGCCTATTACAAAGCAGAGAATATTAAGACAGCTAATTACAATGCAGAAAATGTTACTCATGTAAATCAAACATAAATACACTGTCTTTACTTACAGTCATCTGCTGCGACAAACGTGTTGTCTAATGGATTCTTTAACCCAGGATATTCATGACCAAACGATAAGTGTTTGATGTGATGTGTCAGGTTGAACTGCAAAACGAAAGGAAGCATTGAAATTCTGTTCAAAACTTTTATTATATGGTTTGAAAAATCCGCGCAATCTGATTGGTTGTTGATGTATAATGACTGATAAAGATTCTCTCGTAATGACCAGTCATTATTTTTGAAATATGCGTGCGCAACCGGAAATTAAAATTTACTTCCGATTAAAAAAAAATCGTTAAAAAGCTATATAATTATTAACCTCATCCGTTTGGTCATTACTAGAAAATCTCAGACCTAGGTCTTGATGTATTGGCCGAGTGATAGACCTCAGTCTGATATTTCCCTGTAATGACCTCAATCTCAGTTAATAAGAAGCATTTACAGGCCGTTAAAAATAATATGGATGTTCCACAGAACTTCTAACAAACATGAATCAAAGGTATTCTGTGAAAGCTCACGGTAAAAAAAAAAACAGGGTTCAAAATAACGATCTCAAATTTTGTTTCATTTTGTCCAAAATTTTTGCCGGCTGTTTTCGTAGCCAGGTAAAATATCCTGTTTGCAAAACGGTATAAACATAAGTAACCTACAAGACAACTGTGTTGTGGAAACGAAAATCGCCGACAAGGTCCAAAATCTGTCGGCCATCGCCGGCAGCCGGCGGCTATTTTGAACAATGGTAATAACGAACTCCCTTGTCTTCATATTACAAAAATAATTGGCTAAGAATTTAGTCCTGCAATACTGCTTCGTATAATACTGAGCATTAAGATATTTTGCTAACCGTTGAAAACAAAAGGGTTGTTCAACAAAACTTCGAAACATAAATCAAAAGTATTCTATGGAAGTTCGTAGAACAATCTTAATACCTAACTCCCTTCGTCTTCATATGACAAACATGATTGCCTAAAACAACAAACGATTAAGAATTCATAGAGGATATTACAGAGGTGCGAACAAATGAAGTCTATCTTCCAGTGGTAAAAATGTTTCACGAGTGAGCATAACTTACCACAGAATTTTTTTCTACGAGAAGATAAACTTCATATCTTCAAGCCAAAGTGGAATTTTTCTTTTTACTACATAGATACGATTGTTTCGAAAATAGTCACCAATACCTTCAGTACTGCTCGTATTTTGAACGAGCACTTGTGCTCTTGGACGTAACGTGTCTAAATAAAGTATTGTATTGTATTGTACTGAGGATATGGAAAATATGTCACTAGTATCCCGGATGTACTTTTATATGAAATCTACGTGTGGTGTAATTTTCAGAAAAACACTCATATCTATGTAATAAAAACGCATATTGAATAGCAACTTTTAATCGATTAGATGAGCGGTGATGGGAGGAAACAACTTTTTATTGTAAGACACTTTCATTTGTTACACTCTTCCCCCACATTTAATTATCCCATCTGATGACATTACAGCAATTCGCATTTCAGAAAGATAACATTTTATTGACACTAGTAAAAGTAATACCTACATTTTAAAAAATTACTCCCTGTCCTAAATGGAAAGTTGTATAAATGCTAGTTTCGGCCTGTCCTAAATAGAGACTAGTACAATTGTACCCACTTGTCCAAAGTGGCGGATTGTATAAAAGACTAGCCTAGAAATTCAACTATTTTATTTGGTTTGGTGGGTACATTTTAATCAACCTATATCCAAGTTACTGCCTGTCCTAAATAAAGACTTGTACAATAGTACCCACCTGTCCTAAATGGCGGATTGTATAAAAGGCTAGCCTAGAAATTCAACTATTTTTATTTGGTTTGGTGGGTACATTTCAATCAATCTATATCCATGTTACTGCCTGTCCTAAATAAAGACTTCTACTGAAAATAGTACCCACCTGTCCTAAATGGGGGATTGTATAAAAGGCTAGCCTACAAATTCTACTATATTTTTTGGTTTGGTGGGTACATTATAATCAATCTATAAGCTAGTTTCTACCTATCCTAAATGGCGAATTATATAAAACACTAGCCCAGAATTACTACTATTTTATTGAGTCTGGGGAGTGCATTGTTATAAGAATACTGAAAATGCTTTGAAATAAAAACTCCAGTAATCCTACCTCCGTTGATCCGAATGGTTGCAAATCGTGCACTGTTAAACGATAAAGTTCAACAAAGGGTTATTACTATGCAGAACGGATTAGAAAACAATAAACCAAAATTTGTTACTTACAAGAGAAGCACTGGAAAGGTTACGTCACAAAACAAGTAACGTAAATGAGATATCAAACAAAGATATTAAACAATATTAGCAGTAATAGTAGTAATAACATCATCCTTAGAAGAAGTTTCCTTAGGCTAAACAAAACAATACTGCAGTTTCATTCAATAGCCCTAAATTTTTTTTAGTTTTACAATATAGATTGATTTTATAACAGAGCTTGTATTACATTTTTAGATGTTTAAATAATTCATTTATTCTTTAATTTTATTTTTTATTTTTTTCAATTTTTCAAAAGAATTTGTTTAAATTATTGTAAAGAGTTAACTGTACATATTATATATTATTGTAAATGTGCCGTATATTTTATCTAACATTGATCGATAAAATTTAATATTATCATTATTATTCATATCATTAGAAAAGATACTGATGTGCATTTTACAATAAAAGTTAAAATTGATATACTACTAGCAAAGCTGAACAAAAAAACAATGGTAGCCAGCGAGCCTAAAATACAATAGCGAGCTGAACAAAAGAACAATGGTAGGCAACAGGACAAAACTATGTGAAATAGTGTCAATGCTAAACAAGAAAAACTAAATAAATAAAATTAATAAATAGATAATGAAGTGAGAACTATGTAAATAGTTTGTCTTTGATATAGTCACTCTGAATATTGAGATCTGGTTGTAAGTGCTTAATAAAGAGCATTTCAAAGATTAAACAGTCAAATTTTTTATTATTAATATTATTATATTATCGTAATCTAAACCTTGTAAGGCTATGGTTTTCTTCTGTGGTTTGAAACAAATTGCAACGTTTCACATTCAGTTAATACCCAGTGGGGTATAGTATTTCATTCAACAGCAAATTCCGCAAGTTATTTGTTTCTTTATATGAAGGAGAACTGAAGGCTAAAACAAAACGATTTTTGTTTAAATATTGTTATAGTAAATTATGTGATGAAGTTTATTTTGGCTGCTACTTCTCGTAGAGGACACAGATTTCTGAACCAATCAAAAGAGGGATAAAGCTTACCCCAACCATATTTTGACCAATCACAAACCGTGTTAAATTCTGTGTCCTCTACACGAAGTAATACCCAAGCTCCGCCTTTTACTTCGTGTTGAGTGCTCAGATTTCTGAACCAATCAAAATTAAAATAAAGCTTACCCCAACCTTATTTTGACCAATCACAAACTTTGTTAAATTCTCTGTCCTCTGCATGAAGTAATACTCTCTTTAATCAAATAATATTTGGCCAAAAATTTCTCTTCAGTTTTGGAATCTCTAGTTTGCCAAGAAGAGTATTCTAAAAAAACTCTTGGATTTCGTCACGTTGTTTTGCTTTGAAGAACCCGCGCCTGCCACGCCCAACGAAGATGACCGGGAGTTGCATAGTCTGGGTCCAAAATAGGCGATGACGTCACTTCTGGAATCGTTTACCCTTCATTTCAGTGTTTGTTGCTTTTCCATACAAAATCGATAATTTTGTTTTGAATAACTAATCCAAACAACGATGGAGTAAGAAAACGCAATGAAATATACTGGCGGTGAAATTAGAGGATTCCTGAAGTGACGTCATTACTTGTGCTGGATCCAGACTTAGTAACCCTAGGTAATCTTCTTTGGGCGTGGCCGGCACGAACACTTCAAAGCTCAATTGTGCTGCGATAATGCGATGGAATTTAGGATAGACATTAGATAGCTTAAAAAACTTCATACAGTTATTCTATTATGCCTAAATTCTCAAACAATAAAAGATCAATTTTAAGGTTCAGTTCGTCTTTAAAAAAAAAAAATAGAACAATAGCACACGTTGCACTATGTAAATGCGTAAAATTGTTCTTTGTCCTGTAAATACGTATTTTAATTCTTTTTGCCTGTTTAGAAAAGAATTAGATATTATTTCAAGATTGATTAAAATTAAGAATCTCCCATTTTTTCCGCAAAAGCAAACTATTTTTTAAAAAAGAGGAAAACGTAGAATTGTACCTCTAGATTTATAAACATATATGATGCTTAGCAATAAGAACATCATTGATTAAAATTAGATTAAGAATTCGAATCATTCCTAAATATTCTGATATTGATAAAGCATAACTGTGGAGAGGTGGCACATTTGTGTTCATCCAGTCAGTTATACTCTAAATTATTTCTGTGGAGTGACAAATCAAAAAATGTTCCAAAGAATACTTTAGCTGAACCAAACTTTGTATAAAAGTTATTAGTTATTCTTCCCTGGAGGAATTTGATTTGGAATGTTCTTAGTTTCATTATTTCAGTACACTCAAATGACCAAAGATAGTACCTAAACTTAAAATCCTCCTCACCTTCATCCTCCTACTCCTTATCTTTATCATCCTTCTCCTCAACTTCCATCCCTCCTCACCATCCTCCTCCTCCACACTTTCATCCTCCTCTTCACCTTCATCCTCCTACTCCTTATCTTCATCATTCTTCTCCTCACCTTCATCCTCCTCCTCCTCACCTTCATTCTCCTCCTCACCATTCTCTTCCTCCTCACTTTCATCCTCCTCCTCCTCACCTTCATCCTCCTACTCCTCACCTCCATCCTCCTACTCCTCACCTTCATCCTCCTACTCCTCAAATTCATTCTCCTCCTCCTCACACCTTCATCATCCTACTCCTTATCTTCGTCATTCTTCTCCTCACCTTCATCCTCCTCACCATGCTCTTCCTCCTCACTTTCATCCTCCTCCTCCTCACCTTCATCCTCCTACTCCTTATCTTCATCATTCTTCTCCTCACCTTCATCCTCCTCCTCACCATGCTTCTCCTCCTCACTTTCATCCTCGAACTCACCTTCATCATCCTCCTCCTCACCTTCATCCTCCTCCTCACCATCCTCCTCCTCCTCCTCCTCACCTTCATCATCACCCTCCTCACCTTTATCATCCTCCTTATCTTCATCATACCACTCAATCAACTATCCTTCTTTTCCTTACCAACATAATCATCCTTCACTTTATCAACGTTGTCACTCTCCTTCTCACCATTAAAATTCTTCTCCTCACCATCACAAACCACTTTCTCCTTCTAATCTTCGTCATTCATCATCCCTCCTCCTTATCAATCACTCGTGCTCTTCTTCTCACCATCAACATTATGCTACTCCTCTTCATCATCATCATCCTTCTTTTCTTCCTCATCAGCTTTACCTTTGTTCACCTCACCACAATTTCCATTATTCTGACCATCAAAATCATTGTACGACATAACGAATTGATTTAAAAAATCCGTTGTACACCTTTAAAGAGGAATCAGAGAACCAAAGTGGCTTCATAGCTCAGTTGATAATAGCGCTTCAGCAGTAGCACAGAGGTCAAAGGTTCAATTTCAGATGAAGCTTTAAAGGTTTTTTAAAAGGCTTCTGTTTTGCATTTGCTTCGATAGCTTAATTATAAACCACTTAAATAGTTGATAAAAAGGTTTTTTATTGCTGTCATTTTCATCACCAACTGAAAGATTGACAATTTTACTTACTCTTCAAACAAAAAATGCAAATTTCATAACTCATTGAGAAATGCAGAATTAATAACAATATGTAATTTTGCTCTATGACAGACTAACGAATGACGTCTTATAAAATTTTACCTTCTGACACATGGTTCAGTGATTAATACCAATAATTTAAGACCAATAATCACCTTTTCAAACAAAATATACAATTACTTCGCAAGGTTTTGACAAGAGATTTAACATTATGTCGCAAATAACCATAGTTATTGTCAAAGGTAGGTTTGTTAAACAGTTTATAGAGTTAGTACCAACAGCATGCAAAATACTTACTATTTAAAGAAACAACATTCCCACCACCTTTAAGCTTGAGTATCGCAACTGCATGAACAACATGCAAAGTAAAGGGAAGGCATATTAGAAGCCCATTTTTACCCCTTAGTAGAATTTTGATAGTTTGGTTAGCAGTTCCTATCAAAGGTTAAATTCTATATTCCTAATAACTTTTTTCTTTTACTTTAAACTGTTTGTCGTTTATGGTATCTCTATAAAACAGATCAATTTTAATTAAAATGCCTTTTATATCAAGAGCTACTTTCTTAATCATTTTGAATCATGTAAAGGGCTCAGAAGGAAAACAAAAATAGTCGGTGGCATGTTCCGAGCGATGGACTTTTGTCAGGGCAATCAAAATTTAGACAACGTAGAGTAAAAAATCTTATTTTATCCAGCTGTCAGCCCTTTTTATGTTCGCTTATTTCCCATTTAAGAACTAATTTTAATGCATTATCATATATTATATCCTAATTGAAACAATTAACAACTAGGTACCGTTTCTTACAAAACAGTACCTGTTAAATGCTATTTTTTTCAACAGCATTATAGTAATGTCTGTCTAAATTAACTCCAGCTAATATTATTCTTCGATTTCAGTTGAAATCACAAAAAACTAAGATTTGGAACGTCAGCTACTGTACTAGCACTGCTTAAAATAATGACAAAAATACTAGCAAAGACGTTATGAAACTATGCAAGTAAAAGTTAAAATATTAAATATATACTCTATTTAATGCCAAATGCTAAGGAAGAGGTTGTCCATTTTTCCTAGCCAGAGACTAATGATTGATCACTCGACAGCTCAGATATTGGTGTGAAAGTCGAATATGCAGATTAAAAACAACTCGAAGTCAGATTGAGGCTGACAGATCTTAGCCCACATACAGAGCCTAGAACTCGATCCCAGGTGAGAGAGGTGGGAAGCACAACTGATGACTATATTGCTATGACAACCTGCCTGAGATAACCAACGACTCTTGTATAGGAAATTAGCTTTAGACGTAAGCATTAAGCTAAACTTGTATATACTAGCAGTAATCATAGATTAGTGAAGTGCGTTCGATAGTTTAAAGGTTGGATTGGATGGTGATTTTTCTAGCTCCATGGTAGAGGGATTGAACTTAGTCCTGTGTAAAAACAGTTACCACACAAACAAGATGCCAAATAATAAACTGTTGTGTAATTTCATGGGAAGCTTACATGCCTTATTAGCTGAAATGACCCACACCCAGACCCTGTCAAAGAAATCCAAGATGGCGTCGATTTGGATCAACCACAAAATCGAGATTTTTTCCGCCTGCTCAGGAATGGAACTCAGACCCTCGCGGAGAAATCTAAGATGGCGTCGATTTGGATCAACCACAAAATCGAGATTTTTTCCGCCTACGCAATTAAAGTTATATAAAAATGACATACAGGGTTGAAACTTGTGGCCTCTGGGATACTAATGAAGTGTTCTCACCAACTAACTATGACATCAGGCTGTCTAAGGCAGTTCGATTAGTGAGTCCATAAAAAGCCACTTCAAATTATCAGCAGTTATAAGAAAGACAAAATAGTTATCAGTTATAAGTTAAATAATTTCAGTTTATTCTGCCGAGGCTAACTCAGTCTTCCATCCTTCCAGCATCTGCTGGAAGATAACCTGTAATGGATTATTGTCCCGTCCAGGGGGAGTCAACTCTAGTCCACTTAAAAGAACAGAAACCAGAGATAAGCACTGGATCTCGTAAGAGGAAAATTTTTAATTTCGTTTCAGTTGCGCAAACTTCACTTACAAAATGAGATTCAGTGTATCGAAGCATCTGACCTTGAGGTTTAATATTGCTACCTTATATAAGCCAAGACGATCTTACTCAAATTGACAGTATTGGACAGCCCTCACGATTTTATGGAACCTTAGAAATTGAGTCCAGGCGATTAAATGAACTGCCTAACATCTGTCCGAATAGACTAATGCCAATCTCTTTCACCCACTTGAAACTCATAAAATCGTGAAAGGAATGGAGTAAAACGTTAAAATCTCAAATTAGGTGACTTAAATTTATATTTACAGTTAAATCAAATTAATGAGTTCATAAATCAAAAATATTTTAAATTATTAATTAAGCAAGACATTTAGGCGAACAAACACAAGTTAATTATATTTAACTGAAAATTATTATCGTTCATTTTGGAAGAAAAATTTGATCAAATAATCCGTTTTAAAAGGTTTAAGGATATTTGGACATCTACCCGATATTCATTTAAATGGTTGGCAGAACGTTTTACCTGACCAAAAATCATCGTCTTGTTTGTTCAAGAGCTAAAGTAAGTAAAGTCAAGTAATTCCTTTACAAACAACCATATTTTTCTAAACTATTTGTTTTGTAAAAGCTTGGAAATTTTTTAATAGAAATGGAATTTATATATCAAGCTGGTGGTAAACAGTTTTAAACAACCAGGCTCGTGATGTTGCTTTAAAAATGGTAAAATGTCCAAACTGAATAAACAAAAAATACAAATATTATCAGCCCTAAAACGTTTTGTGATATCTTAGAAGGATTACTCTAAAAAATATTAAAGTTTTTAACTTTAGAGTCTTATTCAATTTTGGCTTAGTCAAACATGTTTATTTTTTAACAAGTGGTTATTCAATTTAACAGCATATATTAATACTACAGTACTATAACATTTGATATATTATTATATAATTTTGTTAGTTACAATTATAGTTAATCAATGGGGGTGGTGCAAATGAAATATCGTACTTATACTATAAGTATTTGTCTAAACCTTATAACGTTTTCATTCATGTGACCACGCAGCCAACATACAGAGTATAACATTGCTGAACATAGTTATACTTAAACACAAAGCTACCATACATGATTTGATAGCACGAGCTGAATTCTATTACACACTTGGCAATATGAGTTGCATTCAGTCGTACATGGTTATATAAGATGACGAAACCATGAGTCATTCTGATTAACTCACAGAGGAATTATTTGAAATACGTTTTCCACCATTAAATGTGCCCACTTACCAAATGAAAGGAAACTAATAGCTTACCATGGACATGATGTTGTTGGAAACTTTTTCCTGGGGCAAAATGGAAGTTTCCAGCAACCTGAAAAAATTTTAAGCTGATTAAAGGATGCACGGGAAACTTCTTAAACATTTCTTTTTTTAATTTTCACTTTTTCTATTTTATGAAAAATTGGAAATGTTATGAAAACATTTTTCGATATTTCAAAACTTTGTGTTGAAATGTGATTTAGTTTCCGAATTAAAGCAAAATACGTTACTTTGGTTAACTGAGACGTACTGTGAAAACATTGACGGAATCAAAGCAAAGGAGATAATACGTCAAGCCAATGACCACAAAAGTAAGACTCGAGTATGGCACCTTGAAAGTTATATTTTAAGAGCTTGAACGCTTAGTTTTAAATTGATGTGAATTCCGTCACGAAAACAAAGCTCATTTTACCGCTCATGCAAATATTATAAAGAAGCATTCAAAAGCTAATGGAATAAGTCTCTTCCAGAAGGTGATTTTAGTTCTTTTATTATGCATAACCTGAAAAGTGAGGCAAAACTGATTTAAATCAAACATATTCTGTGTTAAGCTCGTGGAGTAAATAAGATACTGAGTCAGGGAGCTATTCTATGTTGACTTTTGTTCATTGATTAATATTTGTACACGTGATCAACCACATAAGAGGGTTTGCTGAAGTCATGTACCGAACATGGAAGTCTCATGTGACATACATGTATTGAATGTCTTTCATTGGTAGCCGAATAAGAACATTCTTAATGACCATTCAACGAATGCATGAATGCTCCTGAACTTGAGACGAATGGAAATTGATTACAAATTTTATATTGTTTACTATCTCGCAAGCTCAGCACGAGCTAAAAAGGCTACGGTACTTCGTTAGACTTGGAAAGGAGTATTACAAGAGTTTAGAACTTGCTACTACCTGAATAAAAAGCTTTTAGTTAATAATTTAAAACACACAACAGTCTTAAAATAGCGTTTATATCCAAAGGGGTCAACAAGCCCAAGGCCATTGAGATGTGTAATTTGTGTCAATAAATTCTTCTCTTCCTTTCAATAAAGTACCTAATCTGTGTGTTTTCTGAAATTAAAAATTGCTACAAAGTTAAGCTTGTTTTTTCAGCCACTGTACCTTATTGACTTCAAGAAACCCATACACCTCGCACCCTTCATTTTTCTGTTCTTGAAGTTTGTCTCTCCATCCTTCCCTGGTACACTGTAAGACATTCACAGGATAATTAAGGTACCAGCCTTCCCTGGTACACTGTAAGACATTCACAGGATAATTAAGGTACTAGCCTTCCCTGGTACACTGTAAGACATTCACAGGATAATTAAGGTACCGCCTTCCCTGGTACACTGTAAGATATTCACAGGATAATTAAAAGATAATAAATTTTAACAATCATGACTTAGTTTGGATGGTTCTGATCAAGCATGTGTTAAGCAGTGTCATATTTCTACACTTGTAAAACACTGCAGGCAAAATTATAGTGGAACGAATTCTCATTTGAGGTTGGAAAGCAAAGCAGGGACATAGCCAGGGGGTAAGATTACAGGGGTTCTGGAACCTTCCTCTTGCATCAAGATACCCCCTTCTCCATTTTTGTTCTCCTATTTTTAGCGATTTTATCCAAACAAATTGTTAATTTTGTTCTATGCTTGCAATTACAAAATGCAAATAGTGATTGCATAATCTCTTTGCACTTTTGGGGTGTTTGTTCAAAGTAATATATCAAACGAGAGAGACAGTGTTTCATCACATTTCCAAACACCGAGAAGAGAGTTGAAAGATACTTTTTAATGAAATTTGAGGTTTTTGGAAATGTGAATAAACCTTGTCTCTCATGTTTGATTTTTCTTCTCAATCGAAACTCAAACTGAGGAGCAAAAGAAGAAATAAAATCGTCAAAATATATGCTAATTAAGATCACATATCCAAACCATTGTCACGGTAATGATTCTTTTATTTTAACTTCATGAATTATTAATGAGTTTGAGAATGAACATTAATACAACCTCTTTTATTTTATATCTAGTATCTGAGAGCATTTTTGTCTTTATCCTGCGTTGAAAACTCCCTTTTCAAGATGCTGCAAAGACCTTATCAACTGCACCAACAAGGTATACTAAGTATTTTTTACAACCCCATTATTACCTGTTCAATAGCATCAAAATCTTTCATAGCCCAGCCTCTTCTTCTGTATGCTTCTCGGACATCTTCACAGGTATTACAGCACCTTGTTTTATAAGAAACCAGGAGATAATAAATTGATATGCATTAATGTGATAGTGCAATACTGTTAGTGAGTTCATGTGTGTCAGTCATTACTAGGCTGTGTGGCCGCATCTTGATATACATTAATGTGACAGTGCAATACTGTTAGTGAGTTCATGTGTGTCAGTCATTACTAGGCTGTGTGGCCGCATCTTGATATGCATTAATGTGACAGTGCAAAACTGTTAGTGAGTTCATGTGTGTCAGTCATTACTAGGCTGTGTGGCCGCATCTTGATATGCATTAATGTGACAG
>JAOBRB020174275.1:0-12601 GCA_027575285.2 Zoanthus pulchellus
AAAACAGCCTAAATTTAGTAAACGATTAAAGAAAACCTCACCTATTATAATATACTTGAAAATGTATGAATAATTGTAAGGTCCGGTCGCTGCCATCCTCCGGGACCTGGTATAGTAAGAAACAAAAATTTGAAACATCAAGGCATCATGTTTCTAAATTCTTAAGCTTGCTCAGTTTTACATTAGATTTTTTTATCGTTGCATAAGAGTTACAAGCTTGAAGCATCATTAGGCCCTCACAGCATAAATATTCTAACTCCAACAACGTTTACGCAATCGTAATAGCGAATAATCCGCATACATTTAAGTATACAAGGATTTTATAGAACATATAAAAGTTTCAAATCAAAACATGCAATTCTTAGAACTCAAGTCAAAAGACAGGTACCCCTGCAAAACCCACCCCCTGATACCAACAGGCAACAAAGGCTTGTCTTAAACATTGTCGAAATCTCAACAAAAATTCATCACATTCAATTGCAAAATAATTAAGCCCTAACACGATATGATCAAAAAAGAAGCATAACTATGTACCTTTTAAATCTTTCAAAAAAAACGAGAAATTGTCGCAAAAGAAATGATAATATAGAGGAAATATGGCCGTCTAACCGTAATCCGATAGAACATCAGACCAAACGCATGTGCTCATGGGTAAAATAGCTCTAGCGAAAAGTTATCGACTAGCACTTTTTGCCTCCTCCAAAATTTTACGAACATTTTACGAAGTATTACGATCCTAAACCGAATATTGAATGTTAGTGCGCGGTTACCAAATTTATGTTTTGAATTAAGAACATGGCGCAAGAATAATGTCGGGTGTGTATGGATTTCTTTTTGCAATAAAACAACATGAAAAAGCCGTATATTCTAGCCGGTAAAGGATTATGACATCTGTTTGGAAGCGCCTTCAGCGTGTCGGCAAGAATGCTTCAAAGTTTCAATTTACAGCTTCGTATCAATCACTGACAGTGGAATGTTCAAGAAAGGCAAAATGGTAAGGGCAAAACTAAGTTTTTTTCCTTTTAGATTTACTATTTTTTTTGCAATTTTATTCTTATTTTAGGGAAATTTATGTGTTACTTTGTTGCATAAACTTAGTTTTTAAATTTCTAAAAGGAGATTACTAGACTATAGAAGAACTTTTGTTTGGCTGTTAAGTTGATCTTAGATAATTCGTGGTGGAACAAGAATTTTTGTTCACAGGACACAGGAATATTTAAGTAACGCTTAGATTTATTCACATGATTAGTTAAGTAATTACCTTTATACATGTCTGTGGGTTTTAAAGATTCTGGTCCAGAATAATACAGAATCTGAAAATCTTTTTTCTTCATTTTTTCGTTTTCGTCATTTAAAAGGTTGTTCTATCTGTATGTCTTAATTGATATTTCTTAACTATTTTAAAATCGAAGTTAGATTTTTCCTTAAAATATTTTTGGTTTCCTAAGTAAAGATGTGAATGTTTTAAAAATAGTTTCACTTTCAACGATTGCCAAGTTTATCTTATTACGTATATATCGAATCTGTGTTGTTCGTTTTGTTTCATTTTCAATTTTTGTCGAAAATTTCCGGTAGAACTTCGTTTCGATTTAAACAAAATTTCATATAATTGATAAATTTACCCTAATTTCTGATCATGTACGCTGAATTATTTTTTTGCTTATTTGAACCTCCTAGACGCGTGCCTGTACACGATACACTGATATAAGCGTTTAATCCATTAAAAAAGCATTATAAATTAGGGCGACTGACATCTTTTCCGCTTTACACGTTGTGTACACATGGTTGTGGTTCTTTTTTCCTACATGTGCTCTTCACAAAAGTTGTGTTTACTTTTAGTGTAGTATTTGGTAAGCAAAGGATACAGTTTTTATTTAATGTCAGTTCGTGTGGAATTTGTATTCATTGTTTAGCATTTACATAGTATATTATTTTCTGTCGTTGAGATGAAATTGACAGAAATTTGAAAAGGTAATATTTAAGGGTTGTTGTGAGGTTTTAATCTATGAAAACAAGTCTTTCTAATGACATGTTACTGTGAAAAGTAGGAAGGTTGTCATAATTAATTCAGAATTCGATCATAAAGATAACACAAAAATGCAATTTGTTTTTCAGTCATGTGGAAATAATAGAAGTTTCATATTAATCAAAATATTATAATAAAATGTCTTGTAAGTTGAAAGCTCTTAAATTGCCATACAACCCAAGTGTACATTTATTTTATTGGTTTAATTGATAATACTGCAAACAATAAACTATGTTTTCTTTTAGTTCTTAAGAAGCTGGAATCTTGTGAAAAATATGTGTTTTTTTTATCATAAGCATAATGTTGTCAAACTGCCCTTAAGCCAGATGTCTTTTACATGTTTTCAAAAAAAAAAATAGGCACTGCAAATTTTTATTTTTTTTGCGTGCAGCAAGAAGTTTAGACCTAAAAAACATTTCCTCATCATATTTCGTGAAGAAATGAAAGAGCTGGCAAAATGTTGGATAGAAGCCTACAAACATTGCCAACTGCCAGCTCTTACACATAACCCTGCATAAAATTCTTGACTACTCAAGCACGCAGGAAAAAATATTTTTGATCACAATCTTGTTCTTTTTTGTTGCATCCATTTGAGCATTTTAAAAAAAATTCTGAGAGATACATAAATTATATTGAAAATAGACTGCACTAATAATGAAAACGTATTGCAATTCTGAGCCGGTGATTCCACATTATATTGCTGGCTAGTTGGAAGAAAATATATTCCATTTTGGTGGAGCCAGTAGAAGAAATATAGAAAAATTTTCTCTCAATGCTGGCAATGTAATGTGGAATCACTGGCTCAGAATCGCATTTAGTTTTGTATCACGATTTTTTCAACTTTTTCATGTATATGTAAAATTCTAACCTGGTGATTCCACATTATATCATGTCTCTCTCCCTCATCGAAATGTTAACTGTATGGCGATATTAGTGAAGGGCTCTGTTTACTGGTTACCCTAATCTTATTAAGATCTTGTATAAAAGTAGTAAAACAATATTTAATAAATTGGTTAAAGATTAAAATATTAACTCAAGAAATTTAAGTTACAGTGATTATTTAAAAAAGAAGATTCTTTTTTAAAGCATCATGTATTTTAGAGGAGCGCTATTCTTATTTTTTTGGCATAGATGCAAACTAAAATTAATTTTAATTATGTGCTCTGAGTCATGCTGCCATCAGTTTTTAATAATAATAAGATGGATGCCAAAATGTAAATTTGTCTTCATAATATTTATTACTAAAACTAGGCTTAATATCTAGTCAAAAAATTAGACTAGGAAGCAGTATTATTTAATCTTTCTTCAAGATTTAGTCTGTCTGTTTCGTTTTTAGGCAACCTGATAAGTTGAGTGTCATTTGGACAAGGAGACGAAGGAGAAAGGTTACCAAGGTGAAAAATTAAAGCCAACTATGTTTTTGGCTAATCTTTTTAGACCATTCTGTTCATCATCATCATCAATCCAGTTTTGTTCCAGTTTTATCCCTGTAAAGGAGTGTGGCCGGATTTACCCCACTCTATCAGCAATCTCTCCCACTTCCACTCTCCATCTCGCTCGATTCACTGCATAACTAGTGCTCAGTACACTGTATATTACATTACAGCACTTTCTATGACTCTGTTTACTTGATTTTTTTCAATAATTTATGTAGTCTATGCTTACACATTTGAGCAGCTCATTTGTCTTAAGGTCAACACACTGTGATTGGTCTATTCAATGAAACTAGGCCTCTTTGGCTTTAAATAATAAAATCTTACATTACCGTATTTAATGCATAGTTTATTTGCTCCTTGTCTCAACCTTTTGTGGCTTGATCATTGATGATGCAGACTCACTTCTTTTGTTGGCAGCTTTTAGGCAATTATTCAACATTGCTTTGTATGAAAAGGAGACCTCCACCAACTGTTCTTTATGATCCCCCCCTCCTCCCACTGTAAAAACATACTTTAGAATTTTTCTTACAGTAGATTGGTGTGGAATGTATGTGTTGTGGTTCGACTTTTTCAAAATGTTTCTGAGGAGCAGGTTATATTAAAGTTGGAGGGGGTTTTCTTTTTTCTTTTCTCCTTGATGCTAGTAAAAATAATACATTTTTTAACGGCAAGGAGACGATCAAATTCCCAGAGGAGGCAGCTCATTGAGCCGGCAACCGGCTCATTTTGAGAAGGCTGTATCAGACTACAAAATATGAAAAATACAATTAAATAGTTTGAAAAAGTAAACAGGTTTGAAAAGCATAATTAATTTTCAAAAAAAATAAAGTTAATAACACAATATTTGTACTTAATTGTAAAAGATCATATATTCTTAGGTGAATACACTCTGTATTTTTTTCAACATTTACTATGTTTTCACTATGTTTTTTTGGAGGGTGAACATAAGCAGTTATTATAAAGACTTTTTAAATTTAATTCTAAAAATTTTATTAATATTTATTATTAAATGCAAATTATGCTATTTTTCTGATCAAAAACAGCCACAATCTTGGCAGCCTGGGATCGGTAATCCATTTAGAGGGGTCATTGTATGGCCAGAACCTGAAGATGTTGATATCACTGTCACATTGTATAAAGTGAGTATGTTCTGCAGGGTTTTCATTAACATTTGAATTACAAGGCCACCCTATCTAATGTAGGCGGACAGTTGTTTGTTAGACTGGAGATCTGAAGCTATATTCTTTAATAGAAGGTTTCACGTAAGTACATTGGTACGTTGATAAAAGCCAACCGGTACAGGTATCTGGGTGTGGCTACTAATGAGAATCCTGGTTCTGTCATTAATTTCTTGTTTGTTTTTTTTTTTTTTAAATTAGGCTCATTTAATCTGCCAGGTCCTTCAATTTTATAGAAAAGCATAATGGTCCATTTCAATGATCAAATATGTTGATCAAACATCATCAAATTGGATGCAACATGTTTGACCCACACAATGATGTTGGATGTTGTTGGTCGCTGTTGGTCAGTGTTGGATGAAATTTAGTCTTGTTCGAATTTTTCATCAAACATCATCCAATATTTATGCTTGCATGATCAAAAATGTGCATTTTTGTTAAAAAAAATTCAGAGGCCTGGTAAAGAGATCCAACATTGTTGAATAGTGTTGAATCTGTTTCAACACTCCATCATCCAACACTGATCAAACCCTGCCAACAATGTGAGATTATGTTTGACCAACATGTTGATCCATTTAAATGGGCCTCAAGGCATCTCTATTAACTCTTAGTTAAACTTTCATTTAAAATCTAAAAAACAATTAGAATTTATATATGTTGTGGTTCAATTTTTGAATCGGCCTAATTATATTTCTAAACTAGTTCAATATTTTTTAAACTTGTTCATTTTCTTTCAAACCAGTTTAATTTTTTAAACTAGTTTAAATTGTTTTAAACTGGTTTAATTTTTGTATATCGGATTTTATGAGCAGTCTTAAAAAGGCTTTTAATTTAAAAATAGTCCTTCCTCATATTCCACCTACTACCCCACTCACTCAGGACTACAACCACTTTCTACTTTTATTTTTTCTTCTATTTTTTTCCCTTTTTTCTCTTTTTGTTCTTACCATCTTATACCTCAATACTATTTTCTCTTTTCTTTTTTCTAATTTAGTTTTCCAAGATTTCAACTACTGGCTTTTGGATTTGTTTGGATCGGTAATCCTCCTTATCCCCACTTGACCAGGCACACAAACAACCATTGCTAGCATACCAAACTCGTTGTCGACAGGACAAGATTTCATGCAAAAGTCATCCTCTCGACAACGAGTTTGCTGGTTAAAGTGCGAGTGTGGTCAAAATCTCGTACTCATACTTGCTCTCATTCTCATAGTTGGATCTAAAGTTCTCTATTGTCTTGTAAGGGCCAGACCTGCTACCATGACATTTTTAAGACCTGTGACCTGCGCATGAGTGTGAAAATGGTTTATATATATTCTTCATAAGAACATTACAGAAAATATGGCAGAGGATGGAAAACAATAGAGGCAACTCATATGTTGTCCAACTCCAGGAGTGGCAATTTAGGAATGCTAGACAAAGATGATGGATGATGATTTATAAAACTTTAGAAATGTTTTTTTTTGTGTACTGGCCACTGTGACTAAACTGAGGATTTATATTGGTTTTATATTTTGGATAAATGTTACTTTGTGTTTTAAAATCTTAATTTTTTAATTTCTATTCAAATTTTTTAAGGACCCTCGATCAGATTGTCATTTTGAAGACAAAGAATGGACATTTATCATTGAAGATGTGAGTGAATGTTAAATGAATTTTATTTAAATATATTAAATATAGATATCATCCTTACTCAAAGCAAGGTATTGTTTATGACTCATAAAAAAATCTCATTCATTACTTATTGTAAATAATAGATCCTTTTCATGTAAGCATAATATTAATATTCTGGTTTTCAAAGAACTAATCGCATTGTCACAGTTGCTACATCTGAATAGTAAAAAATGCAAAGTTTCAATGAGATTGCTCCCAAATGAACATTTTAAGCTAAATATTTTTGTGTTACTTTTGAAAGGAAATGTATGAGTTTATTATGATAACAAGGCTGGGGGATGGGGAGGGGGGTGTCATCTAATGCCCTTTCAACCTTGCTATCATGCAAAGCCCATTTATCTTGAGATGTTCATATTGTTGCCAATTTTTAAGCAATTAATCTCCTAGAAACTTTGCAATTTATTTCATTTGACAAAATAAGAATGTGATGATGCAATTAGTTTTTTGAAGAATAAAATATTTATCAATGTCACATTAATGTGTAAAGGGTCTATTTCAATGGCATATTTTGTCAGAAATAATTACATTACAAAACTGGGAATTGGTTAAAGAGTTTTTTATGAATTCAGAACAAAATATGAGTCAACTTTGCCAAAATTTATGACATGGATAAAAACTTAGGTACATTTGTAATGGGTGTTAAAAATCTCATCCTTACATAACAGATAAAAAATAATACATCTGGTGCTGAAAGGTTTAATTATTGGACAGGTTTAATTTTTATTTTATCTCAAGACAGTTTGATTTTAAACTATTTTATGTAAAAGAATGGCATAGTACCTTGAATTGTTTTGTTTTAGGTGGGTAATGGGCGCCACAAGCCAATAGCTATGGGTGCAATCAACATGGCAGAGTATGCAAGTATGGAGTTTCGAACCTTTGATGTCTCTCTGAAACTAAAGATTTCATCCAAGAAGATTGTATCAGCAACTTTAGAATTGCAACTTTCCTGCATACTGCTGAAGGAGGGCAAAGCCACGTTAGTAACCTTAAATATTTATCATTTATAAGATATTTTAAATTATTTTGAACATTAACATTGTTTCTCAGGGGATTAACACTTGAATCTCCTTTTCATGAGTCAATATCAGTGACAGTGTTAATTGTCATTCATTCAGATTTACATTGTAGTAGAAATTAATTATAAAATCAGTTTCTGGATTTTTGAATCTCTATATTAAAAAATTATTAGACTTTTAATGTGTTACAAGGCAGCAGTCATTAGTCAAGAATAATTTTTAGCTTAACATACATAAAGCAAAAATATCAAGTATTACCTAAGATTTTAGTTTAAAAATCACAAAGCATTGGTATGGGTTGCTGTGCTTAATGAAACTCGGCTCTTAAAAATGGCAGTAACATCTGAACGCACATGATGACTTTGAAATGTATTTAAATTTAGTTTTCAAAAACAACAGTTTGGATAAGAAAATGTGAAAAAGTCGAAAAATATCTACTATATAGTTTGTAGTCCTGACCTAATTGGCTGTGCACTTTCTTTCTTTTATTTCATCCCATTTTGATTGTTATTATCTTGCGGTATCTGATCTGACTGAGCAGACCTTTTTATCCGGTGGGGGGGGGGTGCATGTGCACCTGATGCACCCCCCTGCGTACATGCCTATATTAGGGTAGGGTTGAGGTTAGAAGAAGGAGGAGCAAAAGGAAATTGAAGAGAAAAAGAAAAACAATAAAATACAAAAAGAAAGAAATATATTTTCCTTTTCCTTTGATTAGTTTTAAAAAAATAAAAACTAAATTTAATATTAGAATAACCTACAAATAATTTTGGCAATATGTAACACATACTTGAAGTAATGAAGAGAACTAAGCTTTAAAATAAACGGTTAAAGCTTGCAAAGTTATACAGATGAGTATCAGGTGTTTACTGCAGCATTAACTCTTTCAGTCCCAATCAGTTATCAACAACCAACTTCTCCTTACATAACACATACAATATAAGACATTTGGTAATGAGAAATTGAGAATTAATCAAACAAAGCACAATACTATAAAGATAAAAAGTAAAATTCTCTCAAACTTACTCAATAGAAAGTGTGGGATCAAGTTGGAAGAATTCAGCAATACAGCAGAAATTGAAAGGGTTAAATGTGTACAAGAATGCTGCCATTGTGCTGATTGTCCCTTCATTAATTTTGTGGACTTGTAAGAATTGTTGATTGTGCACATAATTTTAAAGTACATTTGATGCAATGATTTATACAATTTTCTCTTTTCTCTTATACAGTGATGATGATATGCAAAGTATTTCTAGCATGATGAGTTTGAATGACATCGACTGTTTGGATGGATTTAATGAGGATGAGTTTGAGAAGTGCATGGAGTCAGGTGGAAAACTATTTGCAGGTTGTTTGCTTTAGTACTTTTTCCATCTGATAAAGATAAATTAACAGCCACTGATTTGTGTTCATTAATAAATGTTCTTCTTGCCTTTCAAAAGTTGAAATTCTCAGGCTTTGATTTGGAATTAGTGCTGTACAGTAGCTCATCTTGACTCACAGGAAAAAAACCCTTAGAAAAATTACCACAATCTTTTGCCGTATTTGAGAGCTGTGAAGTGTTTCTTTATTTATGAGGCCTTAATGACTATCAATATGATCCCAGGACATTTTAGAGCATAGTCATTTCTACAAGTAAATCTCAACAGCTGGTTCAAGTCAAACTGAGACCCCTTTTTGGTCTGTAGAAACTAACTAGGCCATTTCAGAGCTCTCTTGTGCCTCAGATTCAAAACAAGTCTAAATGTAAAACCTTTCATATGAAAATGAGTTCTGTATTCAGTTTCACTTTCATGCAACTCGAGATCATTTTCATAAAAATGGCTTCGCACTTACACTCAAATTGAAACAGAGGCACAAAGGAACTCAGAAATGGCCTCTTAAGAAAGAAAAAGATTTTAGAAAGCTGACATAATTTCTTCATGCTGTGCAATTGAAACTTTTAATCGCTTGTTATTCCTTTGCCTCTGTAGATGATGAACATTTCAAGGGGCTTACTGCTTCTAAATAGGTTTACCCTAGTACAGGGGAAAAAATAGCCGGTCGCCACTCGCAAAATGTGATCGTAAAGGAGACTAATAAGAGTACATTAGTTATTTTAGATATGGATATCTTAGTTGTTTGGTATATTTAAATAGCTATCAGAATTAATGCACTATTCTTTTAATTAAACTTAATGTGTTAACACATATCGCCATTGGAAACCATTTTTTGGTTCTGTCATCTTACTAGCACAAAACTAACACGTAAATGGAACGATCGCTTCCGTGAGATATCTTGGCCTTGGAGTACCCCCTAAATTATGTGTTTATGACAATTAATTATTAGAGTACATTTACAGTAAGATCTCTTATTGGTCTGGGCTCAGTTGCTCAAAAGCTGGTTAAGTTTAACCCTGGGTTAAACAAAAATTCAAACTGGAATTTTTTCTTTAAGAAATGATAAACGGTTATTTATGAAGACTGTTTGGATTTTTCTAGGAAAAGTTTTGTTAATCCCAAAATTTCAGCTAAAATCGCTCCTTGTAAGATCGGAAACAAGATCATGCATTAAACATTTAACTCTTGGTTAGTGCTAGTTAACCAGCTTTTGAACCACTGGGCCCTGTACACAAGCAAATAATAGAAGCAATCCATGTGCTTTGTGTTTTTTAGGCAAGAACAGAGCCGATAGTGGGAGTGACAGCTCTTCCTTCACGGAAAGTCCTTCTGTGAAAAACAAAAAGAAGCACAAGCGTTCTAAGTCTGGTGATGCACAAAAGTATATCTTTACTGGAGAACGGAGTAGAAGGTACAGTTAGAAACTATCCGAGTTAAATGTTATTGGTTTGCTTTGGGGTTTCAATTATGATTGAAATTTATATCCATGCAATCACAAGTTGCACAACAATGGTCTTTTTGGTACCTGCTTATCTTTTTGGGAACAGTTCACTGAGAGATTTTGTTTTAAAGATTTGATATTGTTTTTTTTTGGCAAAGTTGGTCTCAAAAACTGAGAAGCACTTAAACTTGTTGTTCTGTCAATATATGGAAATGACTAGAAATGCATAAATCATTCATATAATATCATGTCTAAACTAATTTAATTTCATTTTAGATATTATGTTTCATATTTGAATGAACTTTGATCTCTCTACCAGACTAAGTACTGGATCTGATGTTTCAATGGAAAAAGACAGTGACAAGGTAGAAAATCGTGATAGGTACCATTGATACAGAAGACAAGGATTGTTATCTATAATATGGGACCATTTTAATAGGGTTTATACAGAAGATAAGGATTGTTTTAAACTAGAATATGGGGCAATTTTAGGGGGTTAATACAGTCAGAAGATAAGGATTATTATCTAGAATATAGGAACCTTTAATTTGTAGGTTTATACAAAAAATAATGATTATTATCTAGAAAATATGGGGAATAATTGTTATATACAATTGGATAGGGCTTTAGTGGTAAAGGATAATGATGCAAATCATTATAAGGCAACTCAAAGTTAAAATATGCATTTATAATTATGTGTTCATGGTGGATATAACGGTTGATGTTTTAATTTATGGTGTGATATAAATATTGTTATAAACTGTGTAGTTTATCTTTTACCACAGGAGGCCCCCAAACACACAAGTGCAGCTGAGACAGAACTTCTTGGTATGTAATTTAAATAGGAGAGACCCGCAAATATTGTTCTTGATTTAACTGCACATATCTTTTTAAAGAACGATGAATAAATTGCCAACAGTTGCAGGTTAATCTATAAAAGCAGATTAGATAATTTCCCGAAACCCTTAAAAACTTTTCCTGAGCCTATTGAATTTTTCCTGAGGCTATTAAATTCTTTTCCGAGCATATTAAATCCTTTCCCGAGCCTATCAAATAATTTCATAAGCCTGATGGCAGCCGTATAGTTTTGTAGGGTGAAAGAGATTAGAGTGTTTGACTGTCCAGGACTGCAAGAGAAACTAATCCAACACAGTTTAGCTCTTAGCAGAATCTAATACTACACTTGCAAACCTTGTAAGTATGAAAAATAGATGAAAGAAGCTCATGCAAATGGTGACGTCCCGGAATTGCTGGGGATCAAACTAAGGCCTGTGGTGAGAAGGCAGAATACTCGATAGATGTAGTAATGAGAGCTTGGTAAATCAATGCAGACTGAGATATGGTTGCTGATGGAAAACATTTCTGAAGACTGATCATGAACTGTGAAGAAGATAACCATATAATTCTGTGTAACCCATGAATGCATGGAAAGCATAAACCTCCCAAAGACTTAGTACTAAGTTATGGATAGTAATTTACAACTTCTGAGGATTGATCGTGATCTGTCACAAACTCGTTGAAATGGGAAGAAAATAACCCTATAATCCGGTATAAGCCACGTAAGCAAAGAAAATTGTCATTTACGAGTAACTACATAATATAAGGCATTATTGCTCTTGGTCGCACATTTATCTTTAAGCTCAGCCGTTGTCATAATGGAGGTTTGAATGTGGTGTGCTAGCTCATTGAGGCTGAGATTCACTTGTTACCCTGGTATCATCTCATATTTTACATATTTTTACATGACACTAAAACTTAAACGACACACAGAATAGTTCACATAGCTTTGTTTTGAACACACAGTATAGATTTTATAGCTTTGTTTTGGATTTTGACATCTCTTATATATAGTAAAGAGCAACAAAGTATGTTGTTCTTAAACTCTATTTCCATTGTTTTGTTTAGTTGAATGTGCTTACAGTAGGTCAATGTGGCGTTGGTTCATAGTAACTTCTAACCCTCCAAAGAAGTTTAACAAGTTTTTCTTTAAAAACACATTTGAAATCTATATTTAGTTTTGTTATGAAAATCGTTGTGTATGGTTGTGTTTATTTTGTAGCTCTCGCTTTGTATCTTTTTTAGTTTGTTTAATTTTCTTGTATTTCCCATTATTTCGTCCTGGTTCGCAGCACGGTCACACAAAGACTATTTGCTAGCTGCACTACAGTGTTTTAGGTTGCTATAATCTGATAGAAAGATTCATCTTTTTCCAGAGTGGTGCAAACTGTGCACTGAGGGCTATCCAGGAGTGACAATCAAGAATATGACAACCTCATGGCGTGATGGTCTTGCATTCTGTGCCCTTCTACATCATTTTGAGCCTTCTCTCATGTGAGTATTGACACCTTTGGTACACCTGTTGTCTCTTCTAATTCTAATTCAGAAATTTTGTTTTATGTCTGACTAAGAAACTATTTTATGTACATTTAATACTTGGAATGAGACTAA
>JAOBRB020174383.1:0-5000 GCA_027575285.2 Zoanthus pulchellus
GAGTCTTCGAGCACAAAATGAGGACAAATAGCATTTTTATTATTTAAAAAGTGCTGCTAAAGCAAGTAAAACCATTACAAGATTTTCAAAAAATAATCATAAAAATAGTCAAGAAAAAGCAACTTGACAAGCAAAACTTCCCGCGCTTTGCCTTGTGACGTCTCAAAATCAAGAACAACGATTGGACAAGAGATCTGCATCGCACGATTTGATTGGACAAAAAAGTCGTGAAGTGATATCGTATCTTTTCACTGATACAATTTTTATTCACGGCTTTATCACACGGATATCGACTCACAGTATATTTAATAATAACAAATATTATCTACATCTAAATATATACTGCATGGTTAGTTCAAAGGTACATTCTAAAAAGCATTTTTAACCATCGCAATGAATTCTGGTTAAAACTGCAAAGAAATGAAATCACAATTTTTTCTAGATTTTGGTTAATTATTAAGAGTGATTCGCAAGGCAGTATAAAATTTAATTTGATTTTTGTTATAAATCATATGAGACTACGTACATACTGTATTTAGTAAGTAAAAATTATTTGTGATAACAAGTTTGCTAATTCATTGTCTTGTTACCATAATTTGTATAAAAATTTAAAAAAAACGCAACAGAAGTGTGATTATATTTAAAAAAAGATGATCAGTAAATAAAGGTTTTTCAATTTCTAACAGTTACTAAACTTCCTTGAACTACAGCTACACTGTAAATTTTTGTTATTTTCTTTACTTTTTAAATTGCAATGTTAGTATTGAATATCTGGTTTCATAATTTAAACTAAATGCAATCAAAGCCCATTGGTATAAAATAACTTTTTTCTGAGATTAGACCTAACACTATTTGAATATCATTTGTGATTGATATGAAACCTTAAACACTTTTCAAACTTGTAGCTTTTGGAAATCGTTAAATATGACTGTTTAATAACAGTGAATGCGAAAAAGACAAGCTTATATGCAAACCTTTTTACGTACAGACGTACAACTATAATTTTAAAAATAGCATTTAGAACAGAAATACGCAGTTCTTAAAGTCTTTTTTTTATCAGTGACTATTTTCTACAGTAGCTGACTGAGTTACTTGCTTTACAGTTAGTTACAGAACTTCTGAAGTTCTCTTTGCAGGGCATCTGTCATTGCACAATGTGGACTGAAATTCGCAACTTCATACCCAGGCTCATTTCACTGACCTAGTGATGACGTGAAATGAGCCTGGGTACAAGGTTGTGAAATTAACTCTATTTAGCACTTCATTTTCCCTTACATACATGTATTTAGAAAAGAAAACATTAATTTCCAAATAAGTGTATACTGACTTCATTTTGTTTTTAATCGACAAGTTTCAAAGTCCAAATACATATATTTCATCAAGTTTTCATACAGTATAAAATTAACTGTCATTACTTCTTTCAATTCCAAAATCTAACAAACTTATTTAATTTTGAAAACTACAGAAAAGCATGTAGTCGGCAGGTAGTGTCTCACAGTAAATATCGAGTTAAGCTGATCAGCAAGCTACCCTTTCAAAATAATATTTTTTAATATTGGTAAAAGGCTTTGTTAAAAGCAAGTAAAATCTTTGATTTTGTACAGCACAGAGCAGGTTTGGGCATGCATGTTATATTATCTGAAAATAAAGCATATGTGATGTTACAAATTGATACTATAACAATATTTGTTACGGCTTCAATGATAGGAGAAAGCAAGATTTGAATGCAGTGAACAATGGGATCCAGCCCTGTGCATTTACATTTGTGCATGATTATGAATTCTCAATTTTGGGGAGATTTGTACCAAATTTGTGTCACTTTGATTAAATACTAAATTTGCATCCAGCTCCTCTGTCAAAAAAAAAAGAATAAAACGAGAATTTTGCTAAACAGACTAGTAAAGCAGTCAAGCTTATTAAGTTAATAGCATTACTTCTTTTTTTAACTTATAAATGCGGTGTTTTTAAAAGGAACAAAGAAACAATTTTTCTGCTTGCAGCCAGCAGAAAACAATTTTTTTTAATATATACTCCAAAATAAGATTAAGTAGTAACAAGCGTCGATTTAAACACCATTTTGTTGAACGTCTTAGTATAATCTGATATTACAACTAGCTGGTAAAATGCAATACAAATATCGTTTAGCAGTGCTTTTCAGAACAATAGCTACAAAAATAACCCTGGAAATGTATGTGCTATTTATCCACCATTTTCTAACACTGAGACGTTTCCACACTATTATCCTTTTTTTCTACCAGATGCCTTGCATTTAACATACTCATATACTATTCTCAGTAAAAATAATCTTTTACATGTGCCTTGAAGTGCAAATCACTATAGTGTCACATTACAATTTATATGCTGGGAGAACTTTACCATAACTTATTTTCTGTCGTTGTTATAAATTTTGCGAAACCCAAATTTGTTTAAAACACCAATGATTAAACAACCATGATGCACTCTGAATTTTTGCTAAGTTCTATACTCTTTCTCAAGATCGACGCGGAACAGCAGGAAACAATGACACGATCCAACAAAGTAGGCCTCACTCTATCATTTAAGGCCAAGTAAAAAAATCTGTACTTTCTTATCATGGACTCCATTTCAAAATACCTTTCGCATTAAATTGTTTTGAAAAGTATATAGATAATGTACATGGCAGCAAATGTGTATTTTATATTTTTCAGGATCATATTATCTACTGTGCCCTGTTGGCACCTGAAAAGAAACGTCAAATAAAAAAAGTCGTTCACCATTTAAATTTACAAAATGTTTGATCAGAAACTAAGAATTTTTTACTTGGCCTAACAAAATTGTTTTTTTATAATTGATTTTAATCTTTTGTTTTTTAAATGTTTATTATTAACAAATCGACTGTTAGTATTAATAAGACTTCCTGGTCAAACGATAAAATGCCGGCATGATTACAGTAGCTCATAAAGTACAGTAGAAGCCCGCTAATAATAACCTTTAATTTCCTAACCCTTAAAGTGCATATGAAGGAAAAATTTATTTTCGCCGGTTTAAGAGAAGGTCACTTCTAGTTTCAATTTCTGAAAAAAAATTTTACATCTGACTTTTATTTATTTTTTAATGAGCGCTCAAAGTTGCAATTTCTAAATCTTCAATTTCGGAGTCACGTCATAAAAGTTACTCGCCTTCCCGATTTTGCATTGCGGTGTCGTACATTGTCTTACTTACATGTAGAGCTACAACACACGGATTTACCATTTTTTTAAAGCTCTACATGTACGGCAACACAATGCAAAATCGGGAAGGCGAGTGACTTTATGACGTCAGAGCCTAATTAGAACCTAGACTCCGAATTGCTTGTCCAAGACTTAGATTTCAAACATTTTTTCAAAACTTGAACCTTGAATTAACCTACTTTTAAATTAGCGAAAAAAAGGTTTTCCTTCATATGCACTTTAACTGAAACTAACTCAAATTCTACAAGAACAAATAATCCAAATTGTTGACATTACTGGAAAATATAAGTAGAGCAAATTAAAATCACTATTTATTTTAGCTTACTTAATATGCTTAAAGCATACTAAAACTAATTGTTTTAACTCTGAAAAATTGAACATTGTTCATGTTGTATTAATTAGTAGTCTAACATAACTATTATCTTATAATTGTATTGTTTATATGTAAATATTGTTCGAGGCTTCTCAGATACTCGCAAGATAGAAAGTCAAATTTCACAGGATTTGCAGAGAAAACGGCCGATTCATAGAAATTTGTGGGGACATTTTTGCCAAAACGCGAAATGGAAAGCAAAGAAAAAATGTTTTTCAAAACTGAAATTTGAAGGATGTCACCAAAATTCATCCGGTTCTGTTTTGAAAAATATAACTTTATCGAAAAGCTTTGGCAAATAATCTTTTCGAGGTGCAAGTTAGGGCCAAAAAAAGAAATGCAATATATTTTTTTCTTCCGTAAGATCTTACAATTTAAACTCAGTATATCTAAAGTAAAATTACTGTTGTTGTGTGTCTTTGATCAATTATGTGCATAGTCCTTAATTTTGCAAAATGAAAAACGTTTATGTTAACTCGCTTAAAATAGCCAAGCAATAATTTATGTATGCAAAATTTATTATGTATTGAAAATAGTTAAGTGTTTTCAAAAAGATCTTTGCTAAAATGCACACAATGTATTTGTTTACTAGTCATTTTGATTGTGTCACTAGTTCTGTATATAGTACAGTATGGTGCCGTTAAAGTTGATAATTTCGATTTAATATCCTGTAGAGAGGCGACATACAAGAAGTGGTGGTCGGCCACCTCCCCCACCAGCAGTGGGAGGAAACATAGAAGTCACTCGTCAGTCTTCAGGTACAGTACTTTAATTGTTATTCACTGGATTTATTTACAGTCCTTCTGCGCTGTGCTTTGAAAACTGTAGAGTATCGTCTCCAGCAAGCAAATAAAACAATGTTTACTGCATTACCGCTTGATTAGCCTAGTTGGTAAGGTGCCAGTTTGCTGTGTGGGAGGCCTGGGTTTGATTCCTGGCCAGACCCTCACTCAGCGTCTTAAAATAACTGAGGAGAAGGTGATGCCATTGCTCTACCATCTGCAAATGGTTAGACTTTCGCGTCTTCTCCGATAAGGACGTTAAGCCGTAGGTACAATCTCTCAACCCTCTATCTCTCTCTCTTTTTTTCTCTATCCTCTGTGTCCCTAGGTGGAACATAGGTCTTCCACTAGTGTTTTCCATTTCGTTCTGTTCTTTGCTTTCTTACATTCTGTCCAGGTGATGTTTTTCGCTCTAATCTCTGCCATTCGTTTTCTCCGCCAGCTCTGTGTTGGTCGCCCTTTTTTCCGTTTCCCCTGTGGGTTCCATTCCAACGCTACTTTGGCAATGTTACCACCTTCTCTCCTCAATGTGTGTCAAGTCCATCTCCATGATCTTCTCTTTATCTCCATTGCGATGGGCTCTTGTCCAGTTTGTTGCCGTAAGTCCACATTGCTCATCTTCTCAGGCCATCTTAT
>JAOBRB020174383.1:10000-12599 GCA_027575285.2 Zoanthus pulchellus
TATCTTTGCCAACGGCTGGGGCTTGTCTTTTCTTGAGTCTGAGAACTCCTCGAAATGACAACATAATGAAACTAAAAAAGAAAAATAAATCGAAATCTTTTAAAATTCAACAGATTTTGAAACGACTTAAAACAAAGAGAATACAAAATCAGGCAAAATATATTTCGTTTTGTTCACACCGAATCGCTTGCCAACAACGTTGCGATTTTTTTTATCTTGAATTCCTCTAGCTGCACGTACATTATTTCCAAGGTATATAGTTTTGTTATGCATTTTGTCTAAAAGCTAGCTAAACGTTATCTCACTGAAGTCCGCCGTGGCGAAATGGCCGAACAGAAACTAGCATTTGGCCAATCCTTATCGATTTCCTAACTATATCCAAAAATGAAGCCAGCGAAAAACAATACATACATAATTATTAAAATTTGACGAAAAGATTTTCCACAAAGTTTTCAAAACTTGATATTGCATCTAGATGTTCTTTTTTTTTAAGTTTTTCTTGATTTTGTTTACATTCGGACCCATGCAGACTCTCTAGCGTTGACACTACCCCTTTAAGTTGAGGCAAGGAGACTGGCATTGTTTGGATGAGTGAAAAGGGCAAGAGTGGGTTATGTGGAGTGAGGTGGGAGTTGGGGATGATGGCCGATGGGAAGGCCTAGAAAATAGTTGAGTGAGTGTGATGGTAGACACGAACTTGCTCGGATTTAAGGAATATGTTACACATAATCGATTCATGTGGAAAGTTGTCGCCCAGATACATGAAAATGGTTTTGTTTGATGTCTCGTGATAATGATTGATGATGAAGATTGATAGTGATTGATGATCACCATTGAAAATGATGATCGGTAATGATTATGAGGATAAATATTGATAATAATGATTGATGATGGTGATTGATGATAAATCTTCAATACGGGTATTAGAAAAGCTTGAGAAATTTTTGTTTATAAGAGTTAGAAAAGTAAGTGTTCAAGGACTGAACAACCGTCAAGAATTTGATAATCCTTGTAACTTAATTTTAAAGTACTATTACCCCCCAACATACAGGTTTTTGAAATACTAAAAAGTACCAGTTGTATTGATTAATGCAAAGTACATGTCGATAATACTGCTCATTATAGCATTTAGTAGTTTTGAGACTGGGAGTTGTTTTTTTAAGTTCACCTTTCCTGACACTTTTCGCTGCCCTCGTAAACGATCTCTAAACTTGGCCCTTTGTTGCTTCACGTACCTCTGTTAAGGGCCCCAAGTTTATTCTAAATATCACTTATTTTTTTGTCAGGGAAACTGGCCGCCGTATAGATGATTGCATCAGAGATCATCTTTATGTCATAAGCAACAATGATCTATTTAAACCTGTCTCTCGCCATTTTAATTCTTGTAGTCATTCTATTTATAATTTTGTTGCATTCGGTCCTTCTGTAATCAACAGCGGTAACGATTATCGCAAGGGAAAGAAATGCTACTAATTCACGCTTTGGGAACTCTCAATCCCCACGGAATAAATGAACGCTTCACTTTCAGTTAAACATCTGTCGTTCAGGGAATAAAAAGAATTTTAATTGTTAACATTTATTTTATTGTTTTAACATTTTATTCACTCATCTCCATTCTTTTATTTCCTTTTGTTTTTTGCATAGTCATCTCAATGTGTCATCTTCATTTGCTTTACTGTAAAACCGCCTCTTTATTTGTTTTTCATGCATTTACTCCGACGAAGGATTACAATCCGAAACGTCAGCTAAACAAATCTTTTCCACAATGCTGTGTAATACATCTATTTTTAAAAGAACTGTTTCTGTAGAAACACCAACGCAGTTTGCCATTTATGATATTTGAACATTGTTCCTGAAATGGCTTATCCGGTATTTCAGTTTTTAACATTTTGATTTCAAATACTTTTTGACATATGAATTTACACTATGCCTACAGTATACAACAAAGCGTTTACGTGTGGGAGGAGAGCTAAAAAAATGAGATTTGAGACTGCACTAATGAAGCTCTAGTGGAATCTAACTTTTTAATACCCTTGATAGTTCCAACATTTACTTTGAGCGTGTTTGCTTTCTCTATTTAATTCTTCATTCTAAATTTGTTATGTTTTTCACGTCACCAGGCATGTTGGTCACATTGGCTGGGATCCTGATGGTGGATTTGATGTATGTTCAATGAATCAATCATTATTTTCATATATAGATAATAATGAACATCATTAAATGTTAGAATATCGGAAAAGATCTACAATACTATACACTATACACTTAATGTATGCTCATAACGGTAGCATAATTGGATGATTACTAATTTAATGTGTATGCGCCAGTTTTCAGTAAGTTTACAGAAGCTAAAAAAATCTTTGTATATTGAGAGTGTGCTTCGAACATGTATATGAGAGCGATTAGCTACAAACATTATTTGGTCCCTTGATCTACTGCAATGGAGGTTTTACAGAGAATCGCATAGTGTATGATATAACGATTACGCTGATTGGTTAAACCGAACAGAGATGAGGGGGTAATTCAGGCGGAATATGCACTTGTGCGGTGCAATTCAACTTTTGTGCACCGAACCGTGAAAGCCGTTGTTTACAATTAC
>JAOBRB020174472.1:0-12598 GCA_027575285.2 Zoanthus pulchellus
TGAAGACGAGACTTTAGATGTGTACAGTTTTTTGTAAAACATTCTTGCTTCGTGTAGTATTTCTTTATCTGAGGTAATTGTGACATCATTATCTAATTCTAAACTCTTAATGGTCTTTTGATTGACGTGTCTTTTTTCTAAACTGAGAAAGTATTTTGTATTTTTTTCACCTTCGTTATACCAACGTGTTTGAGATCTGAGAATCGCACCGCGGGTTTGGTGCTCAATAATACTTTCAAGTTCTTTTTTTCCCTTTTCTAACTCTTTTTGAATTTCTGTCGAATCGTAAGTTGTTTTCTTCTCCTCCAATGTGTTTTGTAAATTTGCGATTTTAGATTCTGATATCTTTACTCGGTTTTAGCGTTCCTTATTTTTTTGTTTCGCAAAAATGATAGAATCTGCGCGAATTTGCATTTTAATCATCTCCCATAACAGAATTTCGTCCACCTCATTGTCATGTTCATATTGTTTTGACACCTTGGAAATGGTTTGTTTTACTAGATTTATATAGTTATTGTCCGAAAGGAATGATGTGTTTAGTTTCCAGAAACCTGGGCCTCGTGGATTAGAATGTGTGCTTAAAGATATTGTAATTAGTGAGTGGTCCGTTTTATATCCAGGTAATATGTCTGTTTCTATCACGTTTGTACCTATGGTGTTGCTAACAAGAAAGAAGTCCAAGCGGCACTGGATATTGGGCCTCCTCCTGCGCCAAGTAAACCTTTTAATCTGGGGGTGCTGTAATCGCCAAATGTCGACCAGATCGAGGTTTTCTATAACCGAATTTAAGACCTTTAAGGCGTTTTTGTGTGTAGTTTTGTTTCTTCCTTCTTTATCTATGTCCAAGTCTAGAACAAGATTGAAGTCTCCTCCGAAAACGATTTCTTCACATTCGAAAGAGTTTAAGTGTTCATATATTTTTTCAAAGAAAGTTGGATCATTATTGTTCGGTGCATATATCTTTAATAGTGTAATAATTTTGTTGTCTGTTTTAATGTCACATAATATAAAACAACCCTCTGGATCTGAAAATTGTTTCACTATTTAAAAACCAAAATTGTTGTTAAATAAAATACAGACTCCCGCACTTTCACTAGAATGACTCGAAAAGATAGCTTAGTATCCCCATTCTGCCCTCCATATATTTTCTGTTTCCTTTGTGCAGTGTGCTTCTTGCAAAAGGAAGACAGAAAAATGTTTCTTTCTCAGCCATCGGAAAACTTCTCTATGTTTGCTTTTGTTACTTAGCCCTCTAGCATTCAAAGAGCTTATTGTGAGATCATAATGTGACATATTTCACTATGAATTAAGTGCCAAGAAATGCTTTCTATTTTTGCCCTTATTTCAATGAAACGCATTAATTTGCTTGTGTCCCCACGGGTTGCTATGATGCTGTCATGTGCAAAGTAATGTCAAAGTTAAGGTTTGATTTGATTATTACCATGTTAAATAAACTGAATATTTTTATATCTACGGTGCAGTATTTACAAATTATTAGTCTGTGCAAAACGTAACTAAGAATATTTTTAATGAACGCCCTCTTTTCTCTTTCAAGCGTGATCGAAACCTTTGCTTGTTTTTAGTTAAAGGCGCTTTTCATTTTAGAAAAGAACCTGGCACTTTTTGTTGTTCGCGTTCGATTTGTTCTACTTGCGCCTTCATTGTTTCACACACTCACATCACTGGTCCTCAATTATCACTTAAAATAATTGATCATTTTAATTGTATTACTTTTAATGTTGTTTATTGCAATAAATGTTTTTGTTGTAATCTTTTATACATTTGCGAAACTGGCCGCCGTTTAGGTTATCGTATTCGCGAACATATTTATGATGTTCGTAATAACGATTTGACTAAACCAGCTTCCTGACACTTTAATTTGCCTAACCATTCCGCTTTCAGATTTTATTGTTTTTGGCTTATCTATGGTTAACAGCGACAACGATTGCCGCAGAACCAAAGAGATGCGACTCCTTTCCATATTGGGTACACATAATCCCAATGGGATGAATGAACGCTTCACTTTTTCCAAATTTATTCATGTTCATGTTTTTTTCTCTTCGTTCGTTGTTTTTAATTTCCATGGCTACTTTGTTTCTATTGGTTAGTTTTTCATCTCCCTGCCTACGTAAACTCTATATTTTCTTTTTTCCTTTTCTTTACAAGGACGAAGGACTAACGTCCGAAACGTCAGTACGTATTCTCTAGCTCTTTTACGGTGTAGAATATACATTTTCATTACTAAATTGTTTTTTTTAGAAACACCGACGCAGCTCAAATAGTTTACCGCTAGTTATCAGTTTTCTAGTTATTTATAGGTCTTACGATTTGTGATATTTATAGAACACTAATCAATTAGAATATTCTGAAGAATAACGTAATGTAACCTATATAAGAGAGCTTAGAGAGTTAGTGTTGTTCTTGTTTTATTGTCTTTTTAACAGGGGCCGCGGAGGGGAAGGGGCTGCCAGGGCTGAGGCCCTACCACTTTTTTGCATTTCTTTTTTTTTTAGAATGGAGGGTATCTTGACTTGATTTTTTCCAGGCTCTTCCTTTTATGCTGCATTGATCGTTAACTCTCTTACAGCAATTCGACTCGAAGAGATCTGGCACGCGCGCGGACATATTTTGAAATGTACTAATAAACAGGGAGAAAACTTGTTTGTTTGTTTTTTTCTAAAAAATAACCCTACCACTTTTTAAGGTACTACGCAGCCCCTGTCTTTGCTAAGTGACATGAACTAAAGTAGTGAGCCGAGTTATCGCCTGTTGTCATATCTACTCAATATAAGTGATAGGCTGTTGTGCTGACGGATCAACGAATATATATTTCTTTGAACGTAACAAGAACGTCACTGATTTAGTGATAAATAAGGTATAAATATAAAAAAACATGACTAGAAACAACAAGAAATCGGGCGAGTTAGGTAGCTGGAAAGATTACATTTTATACAGATAGTTTTGAAAGTACGTTGATTGCTACAGCCATAGTAATTTAAGGCTAAAGAATAATTGATTATTCATATTCAGATTTAGTTGATCGGCAATCGAGTTCCAGATTCTGGTTGTACGTACTGTGAATGATTATTGATAAGTAAATGTCTTTATTACATTTAGGAACAATAAATATAACTGTCATATCTGTGTTAGAGTATCTTGTGGGTCTTGATCTTTTAGATTTAGGTATTACTGACTCAAATATATTAACTAGTTTATGAATGAGTTTAAAGAAGAACATGTCTAGTTTATCGTGACAGTCTGTAAGAGGCAGGAGATTCAGAGTTTTAAGACTTTCAGTGTTGGTGGTCGGGCACAGGAATGAGAGCTTTAGGATGATTGTACTTTTGTGCGCGTCGTTGGATTCGTTCAACTCTGGATATAAGATCGACCATTTGCGAGGACAAAATCTGGGTACCGTATCCAAGCAGTGGTCTGACTAATGTAAGATAGATTGATTTTCTGACATCAACTGATTTGATGAAGTGTGTGTTGCGTTTGATGAAACCAAGTAACTGGTTGGCTCATGATGTTTGGTCAAGTACGTTATTGTTCCAGGTGAGATTAGACAAAACAACTGATAACACCAAGGTCACGCTCGGCTGATACTGCCTATAGGTCTTACCTGCTTGTTCTTTCCTGTGGTCGTTTGCTGTTGAAAATTACTTTCGTTAAATAAAAGGCAGGTGTCCGTTGGCCAACTGTCTAGGTTGTTGAGATCATTTTGTAGACCGTCGACATCAGTGCTTTCCCCCCCGCCCTGATCTCCTAGAATAGCTTTGTATCGTCAGCAAACATGGCCACTGACATGGCTTAACACAACAGCATCTTGTAGATCGTTAATTACATAAATTAGGAACAGGGCGGGGAGGAGGATAGATCTGTGCGGCACACCTGTAACACCTGAGCGATTTATTAGAAAAGAGCTTGCATAGAGATGGAGCAATCTCTGCCGCTGTGTCTAAAAAAACAGTCTGGCCGATATTCTATCGGGACGAGTTGCCTTGATGCTGATGTGTAGATTCTGTAATACAGAGTGTACTTCAGCGATGGTGAGACACAGTTCAGACATAGCTGGCGGTTGGCAGTTATGGGAGTGATCATCATGAGTGTGGTTATCGTTGGGGGGTTGTTGTCACGGTCTTCTTCATCACAGGTTTCTTGGTTAGGATTAAACAGGTTGGCAATGTATAACCAGTTGTAGTGTTTATATCTGCTGGTGTGGTAACAAGACTTGGAATGTTGCAGGACTTTGACTTTTGTTTCAGGATTAACCAGAATCGCTTTGGGTTAGTGTCCTTCTTTGAGTCGAGAGAGTCAAAGAATTTATTTCGACATTCGCGGAGCATGTGCTTTTTTTTCGAACGCAGATTTTAGAATTTTTCTCGATGGTAGCGTGACTCGGGTAACTTTTTTATTTTGCGTCTTGCTGAATCTTCTTTCTTCTTTAAATTTACAATCGCTTTATTTATCCAAGGAACTTGTATATAATTTAATACTGCTGACAGAAAAGTGTCTTTTTAAAGTTACCAGTCAGTGTTTATGTCACCGTCGCTTGATATCACTGAAGAGAGATTCACAGCTAACAAAGCATTGCGAAGGCCGTCGAAATCTCCATTGCCAAAGTCAAAAACTGACCTGTGCGCTCTTAATGGTACCTTTTGCAACGCTTTGAATGTAAATATTATCGTGCGGTGTTTGTTGAAAAGACCCGCTTTTTCTGAAGACAATACATCCGTCACGCTGGTGTAATCAGGGGCGTTGGCTATCACAAGATAAAAAATATGATTACCTCGCGTGGGTGTACAGTTTACTTGTGTTAAGAAATGGTCCTTCAAAGCGTCAACAAAGAGTAGTTCTTTTGTTCCATAGGCATAATCAGGGGCATGCCAGGGGATCTTAGCCAAGTTAAATCTCCTCAAATTACCATATTGTCATACTTGCCACAAACAAAGTCAAGAAACTTTTTGAAGAGAACAGCTCAAAAAGCGTCTGACTCAGAACTATAGCAGGAACAGAATAAAATTTTCTGATCTGTGAATGTATGTGGTGCTGCACAAGCAACCTCTAGCTCTTGTAGGCCTTCTGGATGCGGAATTTTACATATCGATATAACAACCTCAGTACTTAGGGCAATTAGTACTCTTCTGCCGCGTTTCTCAGTTCGGTCCTTCCTATAGATTGTGTATCTGTTATTTAGAACTTCATGACTATCAGTGGCGTCGTTGAGCTATGTTTCGTTCACACATACAATGTGTGCGTCTTCTGAATAAATCAGATCTTGAACTCGATGTAGATTGTACACAATTTTAGTTTTTTTATCTGATTCTTAATTGGATCTTCAAAAAGCTCTTAAGACTTTAGGCATTTACGACTATGCACGTCAGGTTGCGATAACTATATTTGTGTGATGGCGCAGACTTTTACAATGTGAGGTTCGTGCAAAAGCTGACGCAGCGCTCTGATTGCTACCTCGATCTCTTGATTTGTTCCTTGGAGTTTATATGAAATTGCAGACAATTAAATTTGTTTTCCCAACTATTCTTCTAGTTATACAACTCGCTAACAACAACTACAAAAACAAGGCCGGACGCCAAGTAACTCTGGTGCCAAACTACAGCCAGGTTACCACATCCCTCCCCCTACTTTACCTCGAGTTTAACATAAAGTAACTGTGTCACTGAAAACAATCAGGGGGTCTACGCTCCCTTGTTTGGTAAGGACGTTCCGCAGGGCTGCCTGGTGTACCTTCCACTTGTGCTGAGGCAGTCTCGTTGGCTTCAGGAACTCCATCAGGTTCAGGTGTGATGTGCTTCTCATTCAGTTTGGGCGCTTTCAGCCGACGGATAAGTTGATCATGGTGTCTTCTGACAATGGCGCCATCGTCTAGTTGAACTTAAGCGGAAACGGGGCCCGTTTCCTTAATGATAGTACCAGGTAACCATTTGGGTAGACCAGTGTAATTACGTTTTAGGACTGTGTCATCTTCGGATAGGGCTCTTGACACCGCATGCATGTCATGCTGCTGGACCATCCTACTTTGGGCCTTCTCTACTCTGCTTACGGTGGTTGGATGATTTAGATCTAAGTGTGATCTGGATCTTTCCCTCAACTGCAGCCATATCGGTGTCTCCCCCGCAGTAGTGTATGATGTGTTACGGTATCTGAACAGGACACGCAACAGGTTAGCTTGTACGGCACCATCGTGTAGTTTCGACATCCCTTGCTTGAACGTTTGTACAACTCTCTCTACCAATCCGTTCGTTGATGGATTGTTCGGTGCTGACGTGACGTTCACGATCCTGTTCCTCTTAACAAAGAAATTGAATTCTTGTTTGGTAAATACTGACCTGTTGTCTGACACAATCATCTCGGGTAATTCATGTGTAACAAAAGTCATTCGCAGCTTTTCGACGGTCGCTTTAGTAGTAGGCGAATTGACGATACGAACATCCAACCATTTTGAGTGTGCGTCAATGATCAGCAAGAACGTTCTCCCCACGAAGGGGCCAACATAGTCGATATGAATTCGCGACCAAGGTCTGGCCGGCCATTCCCAAGGGTGGAAGGATGCCTTCACGGGATTCTTCTGATAAGTTTTGCAGGTTTCACATCGTTTAGTGGCCCTTTCTAATGCTTCATTAATCTTCGGCCACCACACGTAGTTCCTTGGAAGACTCTTCATCCTTGATATACCTAGGTGACTTTCGTGTAAAATTCGGAGTATTTTCTGTCTCCCTCGTGGTGGGACAACTACTCTTGATTTCCACAATAAATATCCGCGATGAGGACTCAACTCCCTCTTCCACGTGAAATAAGGTTTAAGATTCACGTCATCAACATGTTCCGGCCATCCATGTTTCACATACTTAAACACTTGTGCTAAGATATTATCAAGCGCAGTCCATTGCTTAATCTGTATGGTTGTGATAGGACTGGCTTGAATGGTTTCCAAAGGTGAACAACCTTTACAGGAATTGTTGTGTCTTTGGGTTCTGTAGGTAATGGTAATCTACTGAGGCCATCAGCGTTGCCATTCTCATTTCCTCGTCGGTAGATCAAGTCATACTCATAGACTGAAAGAGTAAGGGCCCATCTTCGCACGCGGCCGGAAGCCATCTGTGGAATTGCTTTATCTGAGCTTAACAAAACCTAATAGGTTTTTGATCGGTGTACATTTTGAAATGCTGTCCATACAGGAATTGATGAAATTTCTTTGCAGAAAAAGCTACCGCTAGAGCGTCTTTATCTAATTGTGCATAGTTACTCCCTGCTTTAGAGAGTGTCCTTGGGGCATAGCAAACTGGTTTCTCAGACCCGTATTCCATGACATGTATTAGGACTGACTCTAGTCCATAGGATGAGACATCACAGAAAATCACGAGCTTCTTGGAGGGGTCGTAGCCAACAAGTAAACTGGATGACCGTAATAGTTCCTTGGCCACTAAAAATGCTTGCTGTTGCTCCTCTTTTCATCGCCATGTTTGGTTTTGGCGCAGAAGCATGTGTAAAGGCTCTAGTGTAGATGCCAGGTTAAAGTAGGAACTTTCCATAGAAATTGATCATGCCTAGGAAAGACTTGAGTTCCAAAATGTTTTGGGGTGCAGGTGCTTCTTTGACGGATTGAACTTTGGCTTCGACGGAGTGAAACCCTTTGGCATCTACTCTGTGTCTAAGTCACTTTAGGGACCGTTTCATAAAGTTACACTTTGATTTCTTTAGGCGCAAACCCGCATCAGAAAGGCGTCAATATTCTACAAGTGTTCTTCCTCCGTACGCCCGGTAATAAGGATATTGTCTAGAAAAACTGCTACAGATTTTACAACCTGCAACTGGGTCTTCATAGTCCTCTGAAAAATTCCAGGTGCAGAAGAAACTCCATATGGAAGACGATTACAGCGGTACATACAGACATTGGTAGGTGTTAACCGTTACGTAATGTTTGGAGTCATCATCTAGTAACATTTGCTCATATGCATGGCTGAGATCTAACTCTGTGAAGGACTTCCCACCAGCTAGCTTTGTGTAGAGGTCGTCAATCTTCGGGATCGGGTAAGCGTCCAGTTTTGACGCTTTATTGCCGGTGATCTTGTAGTCGCCACATATTCTGAGTGATCACAATTGGTGTGGCCCAGTTGGAGTACTGCACAAGTTCTATTGTACCTGCGTTAACTAACCTCTCCAATTCTTGTTCAATCTTCTCTCGAAGGGCGTAGGGCACTAGTCTAGGTCGGCAAAATATTGGTTTGGTACCTGCGTCCACATGGATACTGGCTTTCTTGCCTTTTGGGGTACCAAGGCCTTCCTCAAATAACCGGGAATAGCGCTTGATAACGTTTTCCAGATTTTTGTCCTGCAATAAAGTTTTAAATTGCGGCCAGTCGACTGGAGCTTACTTAGGCAGTTTGGGCCAAGGAGGGCTGGGCCCCGCCCTTCAATGACATACAGGGGTAATTTTACAGTTTCCTTTCTCTGAACTCTCACTTGTGCCACCCCCTTGGGTGTAAGCCTTTCCCCAGTGTATGTTTGTAATACAACGTTAGTACTTTCAAGGGTTGGTCGCTCATTATCCCCCCCATAATGAATCAAACATATCCTGACCAATGATTGATAACGAGGTTCCTGTGTCAATTTCCATTCGCAATGACTTGTCGTTTACTGTAAAATGGGTTTCATATGGAGATTAACTGTTCCCTATGGCATAAAATTCATAAGGTTCCGACTTTTCCCCCTCATCAGAGTTCCTCATACCCTCACTCATGTGGTGGGTTCCCTGTGGACCTTGTGAGCTTTCCCTTTACTTGATCCATTAGGGCCCATGCAATGGGGCCATTGACCACTTTTTTCGGAGAGGGTGCTATTTTGGTGCTTGCGCGGGTTCCTTGTGTTGGCATTTGGGGGTTTGTTTACGTGTATTTTGTTTACATTTACTTCAATTTTAGAAGTTTCATTTAGATCCGCTACATCATTATCCGCCATTTCAATAGCTAATGCAAGTTCCAGGGCTCTTTTTAGGGTTAATTTATGTTCTGAAAGTAGCGTTTATAGATTTTTCTATTCGCAATGACGTGTCGTTTACTATAACATGGGTTTCATATGGTGGAGATTAACTGTTCCCTATGGCTTAATATTTCTGGTTTTACCTCGTCGCCAGTATAATGATTGCAGACAATTATGTCTGTTTTCTCAACTATTCTTCTAGTTACACAACTCGCTAACAACAACTACTAAAACAAGGCCGAACGCCGAGTGATCCTGGTGCCAAACTAGATCCAGGTTACCACAGAGTTGTTGGTCCAGAGTTGGGTTCACATCGAGATTTGGCCATGTTTTTGCAATGCACAGATCGAGCGAGCTACTAAAAAACGAGGTGGGCACTTTTCCTGCGGAAGTTTGATTGCTTGCAGGAATTCCTAGTATGTTTGGCTGACTTGTTATAGTAGATGATTGCAGTAAAGATCAAACAGAGTAGTGTATTGACTCAACAAGCTGCAATAACTATCGGTTCCAAACCTTTACTTTTTTGAAAGTTGAATATTATATGTCTTGATGTCACTTGATACAACTTGATTTGATTTGTTCGGAATTTGTAATACAGTATGTTTACTTAATATGAAATTTTACAAGACATCAGATCAAATTTTTACAGATGTATATTTACCCGGTAGTACGTCCAGGATCTTGTTGAATCAAAAACTTTTTGTATGATATTTTGCAATGTTACATTATGACGTCATTATTATTGAAAAATAATTATTGTTTTGAACGATACAAGTAGTATAAAGCTGCAAATAAGCGAGAGAACAACCGCCATTGCAAGCGACCGCCATCTTGATGTTTTAATTGAATGAACTCCACAACCCCGGACCAATTACTACTTCTGATCAATGACCGATAACCACTTCTGATCAAAGCCGTGATTCGGGAGTCAGAAATGTGATGCGGAGCCTCCTAGGGCCCAAAACAACGATTCGTGTTGGCACATAGAGTGTGCGTACCATGAATGCAACATCGAAAACAGCCCAAGTTGAAAGATAGATGATGAGTTACAATCTGGATATCTTGGGCATCAATGAATGTAGATGGACTGGCTCAGGACCCAGGGTAACGTCGGGTGAAACCACCATCATTTACTCAAAACCTCAATATAACCACATCCACGGTGTAGCCATCATGATGAGTAAGGAAACAGCTAAGGCCCCTATTGAATGGGAGCCCGATTTAACTCAAAGTACAGTAAGTTAGCTATAATACAGTGCTATGCACCAACCAATGAAGCAGACCAAGAGGAAAAAGATGACTGGTATGAACAGCTCCAATCAACCATCGCCAAAATACCCAACATGATGTGATCATGATTATTGGGGACATGAATGCTAAGATAGAGCCAGACAACACCGATCAAACCAAACAATAGGTACCCATGGCTGTGGAGATATAAATAACAATGACGAGCGACTGGTCGAATTCTGCATGCAAATGATTGCTTTACAGGAAGAACCATATTTCCACACAAGAATATACACAAGCTGGTATAGAAATACCCCGATGGACGTACTTTAAACCAGATTGATCATGTAATTGTGAACCGAAAATGGCGCCGTTCCCTCATGGACGTGAGAGCTTACAGTGGGGCTGACGTAGGTACTGACCATCATCTAGTCATAGCAAAAATTAAACTTAAGCTGCAGAAAGGTTATACACAGTTGAAAATCAAAACCAGAAGGCAATTAGATACCACTAAAGTTAAGATACCAGAGATTCAGGCAGAGTTTGTCCTAGAGCCTAGAAATCGTTTCAGTGCAATGGCCGACAGATCATGGGTCAGTCAGGTAAGTGAGGCCAACGACAACAGCGATGACAACTCAGAGGTCCAGACGAAATGGAATAACATCAAAAGTGCATACAAGGAGAGAGGGGAAAAGATTCTTGGATTTCGGAAGAAGAACAACGAATTATCACACCAGTTACATGGAATGAAACAGAATAACGAAAACGTCTGAACAAAAAGGTACTTAATACCAAATTTTCACGTCTCCGAGAATGCTTTTAGAGAGAGTTTAGGGTGAAGGACAAAAAGAGCAAGAAAGGACAAGCGATCCTTCATGGAAAACCTTGCGAAGACTGCTGAGCAAACAGCCATGCATGGAAAACTGAGCACGGTATACAAGATCACTAAGCAGTTGTGTAGGAAAGGTAACAAAAGCGCAATCCTCGTGAAGGACATGGATGGCATAGTGTTAACAACAGAGCGTGAACAAGCTGCAAGGTGGGTTCAACATTTCCAAGAAGTCAGTCAATAGATCAGAACCGGATGAACCAGCCAACCCTCTTCCAGCAAACATCGACCTGGAGATTAATACATCAGTACCATCAGGTGCTGAGGTTAGTAGCTCCATCAAAAGCATGAAGTCAGGCAAAGCCCCTGGCATTGAAGTCATCCATGCTGAGTTGTTGATACTTCAACAATAATGTCCTTCAAGATTTCATAGAATCTATTTGGAATGAGGAAAGTGTGCAGATGATTGGAAAAAAGGACTACTGGCCAGAATTCCAAAGAAAAGCGATCTGCTCCATTGCGACAACTGGAGAGGGGTCAACTTACTTTCCATCCCCAGTAAAGTTTTCCGCCGAAGACGGTGCATTGACCAGATATTCGCACTACGAAACATCTCTGAATAAAGCCTGGAATGGAATACTCCCCTTTATGTCAACTTCATCGACTTTAAAAAAGCTTTTGACAGTGTTCACAGAGATAGCCTTTGGAAGATCTTAAGGGCATATGGCCTTCCTGAGAAGATAGTCAGAATCATCAGCAAATTTTATGACCGCTTTAAATGCAGCATTATTTTAAATACCTCAGTGTCAGACAACTTCGCGAACAAGTCCGGTGTACGACAAGGATGTATTCTATCACCAATCCCCTTTCTGGAAATCATTAACTGGGTCTAAAAAAGAACAATATCCGACAAAGCATCTAGCGGATACTGTTCTTTAAAGTAGAGGATCTAGAATTGGCAGATGATCTGGCTGAAATCTTCCCAATTGTAGATCTGCTACAGAAAAAGACCGATTGTCTGAGCTCCTTTGCTAAGATGACAAGATTTAACATTAATGCAAACAAAACCAAGGTAATATACATAAATGCATAAAGAGCACCAAATATAACCATCACCACGAGCTTACTCTTTATTCGGCGCTCCGGCCATGCAATATATTCCTCTATTTTTGGTCGTTTTACTCTCCATCGCTGTTTTTTTCTTTTCTTCAAAGAAAAGTTGCAAACAATGTAACGTCACAGGCGGTGGTTTGGCTGCGCGGACGGCAGACACAAAAATCAGCATTTTCAACACGCAATAAAATTACGGGAAAAGATTTTTGACAGAAAATAACTTCGGTTTATAGTTAAGAATACGCTAGACGGTTTTAAAAACTTCCAATACAAATCCACGTCATATGCACTGGAGTTAGTCTTTTGAGGCGAATATCTCCCTATTTATCAAAGGAGGGATGTATGCATTTTCATAACGCGTGTATCAACAGCCAGTTTTTATACTGTGCGAGTGTTTGGGGTAACTGTAAACAGTCCTTGCTGCTGCAG
>JAOBRB020174583.1:1481-12597 GCA_027575285.2 Zoanthus pulchellus
CTTGTGGTGCATAAGCTCTCAATTACTTAATCCATTCTCGAAGGTTAACTACTAGACAATTCCGGTAGAATAAACATTTACCAAACAAAGAAGGATGGCGGAGATACAAATACCTAAATCTAAACAAAGACCTTGTGGCGAGAAGGCACAGCTGATAAAAGTATCTTGATATCCTGATTCCCCAAGTATCCCGATAGCACTCCATGAACTAAAAGGGTTACTGATATTCAACTGACAACTAAAAAAAATAGTTTTGGAGATAAAACAACTTGAGATCCTTAGTGGCAAAGGTTTGTTCTAGGAAATCGCATAAAAGCAGGTACATTTAGCGATTTATGAGTGCCATAGATACTTTGATCCTCTTGTGTGGACGTTAACATAGTAACATCGAGCTGCACAGCAGAACCTAAAACGCTCTCCATAACCTATTATTGAATATATTCATTCGGAACTATCCAATTAAAAACATGAAACTTTGCCGACAATATTATAACTTACATGTACATTCATAAATCCACTTTAAAACATTACCGTGTTGTCCCTGCTGAGAACATAGAGACTTCCCCACTCACTCAAGACATCCACAACACCGGGAAAAGTTCCAGTAAAGGCTGAAAAGAATACAAAAGCAAGATAAAAAAGATGACACATACTATTTTAGCTAGCATTACCACGAGGAATGGCAATTCTAAGAAAATTCTGAGACAGCATTCGAAATGCAATCAACATGCAAATAGCTTCTTTCTATGGATGATTAACGGGAAGAGAAGGGCGAGTGTTCTTAAAATTATTTATTCATTTGTAGCATATATATCATATCTTGAGATTACTTTTTATTTACTATTAATATTTATAGAATTATGTATGATGTACGAATGAATGTTTTCAATCATTCAGTAGAGTAAGCTCAACAACAAAGAAACGTTGCGACTGTATCCTGCAGTCTCTGTCAGAAAAATGGCACCCTATTACGTGACGGGGACGTCTCACGTGACTTCTTCACTGCCCTACTCCACGTGTGCAATAATGCGTGTCTGAGGCCCCGCCTACTTATTGAGAGAGGGTTTTTCAATCCTAGTCTCTTTGATTCCCAGTGACACCATTGGAAAATTTATTGGGCGAAAAGAATTTCCCCAAAACGTCATTTTGCTTTCACTTACCAATTACTTTGTTCTGTATATCATATACTGTAACAAGGTTTCTCTCACGGACTTGTGATGATCTAATACAGAAATGGTGATTTGTATCAAGTAACAGGAAAAGCGCGACATAATGCCTATACATATACAAATATCAAAATGGTTTTGACAAAGTCATAAATTGGATGATTTTGTCTGTTTTTCTGATGCTCCTATAAAGTTTCTATTTATTTTTTTTATAAAAACGCAAACAATTCAAGCATTTTTCAAATCCAGAAAAATTGGCTCCATTTTGATACTCCAATAGATTAAAGAACCTTGCTTCTTAAACAACAGGAAAAAATGCCTGGAAAAGTGTTCCAGCAAGATGCAAAACCATAGGGGATACATAAGTACAGATAAAAATATTTAGTTATTCTGATCATGTCCAACTAAGAATTACATCTTCATGAATCAAAGTAGGTCGAATATGCACGCTGTGTGAATCCTAAAGCTGAGCGGGTGGCGTATCTAATTAGGGATTCATTGTTGAATTACTTATTATTTTATGTTCGTCAAGGTATTCGTTGAATCTATCGCTACATAACGCTTCACTCACTCAACTGACGGTCGCTGGATTTGTTTATTATCTCTGCTAACGACAACAAGGTAGCCACGGTACCATGCAATCATTTGTTTATCACCTGAAAGACGAAGAGTTGCCAAACATTGCAAATTACAAGAGGAAAGTACCTCAATTAAGCGGTGTTTTAAAACAATCCACTGATAAATTGTCACAGCAATATCAATTTATTTTGGATATACAATTATCTAAAGTCTTACGTACCTTCGAATGCAAGGCAAGGACCTCTACCATCCGGCTGATAAAAATACAAAGCCTGTAAATGAAGCAAAATATTTATACAGTAATATTTCTACCAAAATATTATCAATGCCATGGGTAGGTTTTCAATAAAACACACTAACAATATTAAACTCTTGAATCAATCAATCAATCAATCAATCTGAATCACTCAATCAATCTTTCAATTGATTAATTAGTTGATCAATCAATTGATCAGGTGAGGGTTAATTTAAGCGTTCTGCCATTATATCAAAATCTCCAACAGCAGTCTTTTTAAGTTGTCATCAACATCAGAATTAGACCTATAGATATTCTACTCCTTGTGACTGAGTATACTGTGCTTTGCTTTAAAGTCCTGGGTCCAGCTGGTAAATGGCTGGTTTAACTTTATCCAGACGAGTGCTAATCCAACACTGAAGGAGCTACATTCATAAAATTTTTCACATTTCGTGTAAAAAAAGGTAGGAAACGTTTTCCTACCTAACCAAAAATGCAAGTATCTACACAGAGACGATGATATTAAAAGACAAAAGACTAACCTCGTTTCTAGCAACTATGAATTGGTTCTCCTGTGTAGCATCGCTAATCACTGAACAGTGCAGGTTACAACCATGGACATCCAGTATTTCCTGATGATAAATAATATGGTGATCAAAATAATGACAATGATGATAACGATAATGAAGATGATGATAATTTTTATGATAATGATTATGAATATTATGATGATGATGAATATGACGACAACGACGATGATAATAATATATAACAACAACAATTTATTAATAATAATAATAATATATTTAATAATAATAATAAACATATACACGTTCTCCCCTCAGGGCTTTTCAGAACCTGTTTACACGTACGGTAAATACAATTGACGGTCTTAGAAAGTCCTCTGGAGCGGCTCACATTTCAGGGCGCAACTCGGCAGCTGATGAGAAGTGCCCTCAAAGGAAAAACAGACCACAACACCGAGATCATAACCCTACTCTTTGCGAGAAAAGTGTGGGTTCTTTCAAGTCCCTCAACAGAGTGATCGAGAGACTGGACCTACAGTTTAACGTCCTTATCCGAGAAGATGTTAGAGCAAAGACAGCAGTTTCTCATTTATTTTAAGATCCGGAGTGGTGATCCTGAGTGCCTCCCGCACAGCAGACTGGTGTCTTACCAACTGGGCTAACCAGGCGACGGTGATGAATATGAAGATGATGGTGATGAAGATGATGATGATGAAGAAGAGGATGATGAAGAAGATGATGAAGAAGATGATGATGATGAAGATGATGACAACGACGATGATGGTGATGAATATGATGATCGTGATGATGATGACGATGATGATTATGATGATGCAGACAAAAATAACAATAATAGGCATTTATTAGTACACTTGCGATAAGAGTATGCCTAAATGGGTTTTACATGCATGTAAAAAGTAAACACTGTGAATCTTGGATAGTTCGCTACAACAGCTTATTATTCTAGGTAATATGAATAGTTTCAGTGGATCAAACAGACCATGATGCATAAAGAATTCTACCCTACTCTTTGATAGAGTATCGATGTTGTATGGTTCTTTGATAGAAAACTGTTGCTCTTCTTGAAGGGCTAATACTGCAAAAACATCAGCTTCTCACGCATCATATAAAGATAAATAAAGGTAAAATAATAAATGAAAAAATATGTGCTAAGATGTTTATGTGTTTACGCATCCGCACTGGTCAATATTCCTTGTAAAATAATTCAAACCAGCAATATTAAAAAAAAGACATTAACTAGCAGAAAACTAGTGTAAGCTGCTGCTGGGGAGCTTGTTTCAAGTGGCGGATTTTGACAATTCCACTAACATTCCTTTCAGTGCAGCTTTAATTAAGTAGATACAGTTAAATTTGAAATTCTAATAGTTATCAGAAATGCAAAAGAAATTTAAAAGTTAGTATACAGTAATTATGGTGAGATACAAATAATAGCATTACAAATATTTACTATTGTTCGTATTATATTATATTATATTGTATTGTATTATATTAAATAATATATATTATAATTATATTATATTATTATATTATATTATAATTATATTATATTATAATTATATTGTACCTTTTTAAAATAGCATAAAACAATAATATTTTAATATTAAAATATTCTAAAATTTACAAACATTTTTGATTGATTACAGTTCAACTCAACCTGAGGCTTACCCTGTGGTCCTTTGAAGTTGTGTTATATGAAAGAGTTGTTTCTGTTGTCACTATAAAAAGGATTGTACTTCCACCACTGTGCTTGTAGGCAAGGCCTGAATGATGAGAACATCCTCATATATATAAAATGTCAGACAGAAAGAGACTGGCAAACTCCAAAATTAAAAGCTAAGAGCTTGCAAGTGTTCTTTATCCCTTTCAAGAATCAAAATTGAAAAGTCTTCGCACCTCGAAATGGCATGGCATGGTTTTTGAGGCTACAGTAAGAGGCTCAAATTTTCTTCTTCCCGGAAAGTTTTCCTGCCCAATTTCGAATTTCATGCTCGGGCTGAATTCTGCCATGTAATTGCAAAAAAATTTGAGTGCGATGGGCAGGACAAAATTTTAGCCGGGGCTGAAACTTGCCATGTAATCAGGCCCTGAGATGGACAGAGACCTTTCACATTATAACATACGCACATAAACACAGACTGATATAATACAGTTTAACATCCTAATCCTAGAAAACGCAAACGTCTAGTAACCATTTGCAGATGTTAGAGTAAAGGCAGCACCTTCTTCTCAATTATTTTAAGATCCTGAATGTTTTTGTTCGGCCAGGAATCAAACCTCAGCCTTTAAAGCTATTTGAGCTAAGCAGCAAACTACGTACTATTAATGGAAGTCAGAAGAGGCACAATTACAAACGAAACAAGACAAAAAACAAGAAGATGAGGAAATACTGGAAAATAGGACTTCATTTAGGGCATAAAAAAGAAACAATTAATTTGAATTTAAGAGATTTTCTTTCATAGTTCAAGACTTAATTTACTTAAGTTAAGAGATTTGAAGGATTCATTGATGTTATTTCAGATCATGGCCCATTGGAAACGGATATTGAATTTTCCATAATTTGTACGAGCTGAAGGCTCGATCTTGAGGCCAGCCTGGTATTATAATTGCAGTATATAATAGTTTGTTTTTTTGTTCATTTGGTTTGACTTACTTTGCTAGCAATGTTCAGTTAAGTACAGTACTGCGCTCACTTAGTGAGTGGCTCAAACTAAATTTTTCTTCAATTGGTTTAGGATTCAATGGCACCAAAATCTAGGTATCCTGAGCACTGAGTAACTATATTTAACACTTACAGACTGAGCCCGAGGGAAACTGTACGTCTTGTGGTCCTGAGACCGCATAAAATTATATGGCCGTCGAGAGGGACCACAAAACATACTGTTTTCCCGAGATTAAAGTCAATTAAAGCATTTAGTAAATAAATAACTTTATACCAAAACAGGAACAAAATGTAGTTTTTAAAAAATTTTTATTATCGATACTTTTGTGAACCTTTGAAAAAAAGTAAAACAGTATACACTGTATAGAACAAAGAACCAAAATCAACAAACTACTATATACTGTAGCACACAATGTTCTAAGTCAATCAATAAACTCATAATTTTTTTTTATAAGTTAATAATTAAATCAAAGGTATCCTTGTTTATGCTTGACATCCTGATTCAACATCCCAATAGTGAAAGGAAAAAGGAAGCGAGGACGACCAAGGAAGATATGGAGATCGCAGGTGGAGGAGGAGAGTAGGAGTGTTGGTTTGAAGGAGGAGGATGCAATGAACTGAGCGAGATGGAGAGTGGGAGTTGGAGAGATTGCTGGTAGAGTGGGGTAGATCTGGCCACCCTCATTTACGGAGATAAAACCAGATCAAAACTGGATTGATGATGATGATGATGAATAGATTTCCACGAGCTAAAATTAATAAGGTTAAGTACAAAGGTGGTCAAACCTGTGACTGGGTGTTTATCCTGATGTATGACTCTTTGTTTACTGTGCCTAAAAACAAGATCAGAGCAACGATTATAAAAAATACAAAAAAAAGAAAGTAGTAAATTATAAAATATTTAAGATAGTAAACAGTGGTTTCTATTGGCCGAGAGGTGTGTTTTCATATGCCAATGAAGTATAGAAATGACGTATATTAGCTAGTCCTCGTAAGAAGATTTTGTAAAATGATCATGAAATAAACACAAATAACAACATGGTTGTAATTCTCTTTCTCAGAGTCCTGAAAATGGAATAAATATTTTATAAAAGAAATAAAACATTTTTTCTGTGCCTCCATAGCGCTATGAAAACCTCGGCACACGTTTGGGGAATTCTTGAGCAGATCAGTGAAGCACTCAACTGCGTACTGCGTTTCGTGCCTCACTGATCACGAGGTGGCTCAATTGTAGGTGTACATTTAAATGGTTTAATTGGCTTTCTCTGGACCTGCACACTCCATGCTTCATCAGAACTTTTCCTTAAATTCAAGTACTGAGAAATATAATCAATAAATTAATGCTAATTTTTGATTTTCAATAAAAAAATACAAACTCTTTACAATTTAGGAGAAAAACATGGTGATGAAAGTCATGCTGGAATAAGTGATGCTGAACACGAGTGTTTGAAGACACATACTACTATAAATGGTAAAATGTATGTTAGGTATTGCTTGCATGCATTCATGAACATACCTATCTCGCGTAATATCTCCTTTGTAAATCATTACACTACCATCAGCAAACCCAACGGCAATCTGGGTTAGATTTTCTAGAACAGCCAGACATGAGACCTACAATATATAAGAATATATCAAAAGGTTATCAAAAATGTTTAAATGCCTATCTCATCAAAATGGGTTTTTAATGATTTTGATAAAGCAAAAAAACAAAAGTGCTTTTTGTAATTTTCCTATAAAGTTTTGATTTTGCACTTCTGGAAAAAAAGCTGAGTCATCAAAAACCTAACAAGAACAGCGGGGTAGAAGCAAAACATGCAACCCTAATTTTGGAGTCTGTTTAAAATTTCTCAGCAAAATCGATGGGTCTAGTTCTTGTTTCTCCCTACATTATCCCTATTATGTCTTTATAGCCCTTGGGAGAATTTGTCTTTTAACACAGAGCCATTTATATCATTTTTGCACAGGACACCCAACAGAAACTGAAGGGTCTAGTGCAAAAATGATGTAGATGACTATTGATGAAGTACTTGTCTCTCCCTACATTATCCCTACTATGTCTTTTTAACCCTTGGGAGAATTTATCTTTTCATACAAAGTCACTTACATCATTTTTGCACAGGACACCCAACAGAAACTGAAGGGTCTAGTGCAAAAATGATGCAGATGACTGTTGATGAAGTACTTGTCTCTCCCTACATTATGCCTACTATGTCTTTTTAACCCTTGGGAGAACTTATCTTTTCATGCAAAGTCACTTACATAATTTTTGCACAGGACACCCAACAGAAACTGAAGGGTCTTGTGCAAAAATGGCGTAGGTGACTATTGATCAAGTACTTGTCTCTCCCTACATTATCCCTACTATGTCTTTATAACCCTTGGGAGAACTTAGCTTTACTGTACATGCAAAGTCACTTATATCATTTTTGCACAAGACTCTTCAATTCTTCTTATTTACACATAGTTTGCGGGGTGCAAGTGATCTTTAAAAGGTCAAAACATGCTATTCACGGGATCACTAAGGCTTACTGTAAACAGTGCAGCAGTGCAGTAAATTCTCAGCACTTGGAAAGTAATTTCACTTTTGAAGGACACCAAAAAAAGATTTTTGGCAAAAGTGGGATCCAAAACAGACACAGGACAAGGTTTATTTCACGTGATGCATTACATACTGTCTTTCAGTATGTGGAGTAAATTGTTTAATGTGATAACTGGTTTGAAGGATTTCCGCTAATTATCTTGGGTATAATAATTTTATATGGTTAAAAAAAATTAAGAGGCAGCTACAAGAGCTACCATCACAGAAGCTTCCGGCTAATTTTACTGAGTATACATGTTTCCCCAGCTGAGTTGATTAAAGAAAAAAAATAAATTAAAAAACAAAACTTAACTACTGTATGGTAACTAAAGAAGACTTTTAGTCTCATATTAAAACTCACCCACTCTCCCAGTTAATAGATATTTGAACAGTCATAACTATAATGCTGCTGAAAATAAAAGCAAAACAGTTTCTGTTCATCACAGGGATGCCTAGAATGTGTGCAGTTCTAGAATTGGTTTCAACCCCATTAAATCCTGTAGCAAATGAAGAACAATTTAGGTAGAGCCACCTACTAGGTGGCTTTGCCCCTAGTATCATCAAGAACAAATCCATTCCATAATCCAAGTCACGGGGATTTGAACCTGCATTCAAATCGCCAATTCTGACCACCAAGCCAAGCTACATCTAATTCAGATTGAATATTGTGGAATATGGCACTGTTTCCCATGGCAGAAACCTTTCATAATAGTTAAATAGAGCTATCTATGCACTATGCTGTGCTTTTATTAAAAATAAGGAGTTCAAACAAACACATGATGTATGATTAAATTTATGTTTATTTTCACGTTTGCAAGTTGACATTTTTTCAACCCAAAAATGGCACTAGCAAAAACCTGACGTAAAAGTAAAGAGAGCACACGTCTGATGATTTGTTCTGTAATGTAATGAGCTTTCCCAACATTAAATATACAAACCGGTACAGGCTTGGTACCAGGAATAGCTCTGAGCACTCGAAAGCACATAGGATGCCCCATCTTGTCAGTCTGTACAATGGAAAATAAAAGATTATTTATAAAAAAGAAAAGTTTTTAAACTTTTTTAATTCTTAGTCTACAGTACATGACAACATCACTAGCAGTGGCATTAAGACCTTACTTAGTCCACCATCAAAACCTTGGTATTTTGGCTGAAAAGCAACTATTTGGGGTTTTGTTGTACATGTACAGAAATGCCAACCCTCCCTGATAAACCGGGAGTCTCCCAGATACAGAGCAAATCTCCCGGTCTCCCTCACGGGTAACCAAATCTCCCAGATAAAAGCGACTTTGAACCTTAATTCGACACTGTAAACTAAAGTACTGTTTCCAAATTTATTCAAGTAAATACAAATTCTTTTTTTTAAACTCACCTTGCCGTTTCTTGAGGTATTTTTACGCAATCATTTAATCACAAAAGCACACGCTCTTAACAGAAACTATTTACAAAAGCTTTCTTCGTTTTCTTGTCCCTATTTTTGGGAAAGAAGTCATTGGAAGAGGGGGGTCAACACTTTTTCCTTGGGAAGGAGGGGGGTTGTTTGATGCCGGTGTGGTATAAGAGAAAAATCTCCAGATTTTAGATCTCCAGAGGTTGGCATCTCTGCATGTACCTTAACTCACATTCTGTACACGAAGAAGAATACAACCTTTCTACAATTATTGGTAAACATACAAGTTCACCTTATGGCCAAACAGATGTGTCTAATCTTAAAACCTATAATGGGATGGAAAGCTTTATATTCTACTTCTCTTTTCAATAGTCTTAACTTGAGCTTTCTGTAAGGTCAAACTTCAGTTGTTTGATCTTTCCTTGAATCATAATCATGCAACTTTGTATACAGTGTATCAGTTTTGAATGGTGTATGTACAGCATTATTTTCATCTGTAACAAGATGCTCTAAGAGCGTATACTTGTGCCAGCATATCAAATAGCCAAATATAGCCGCAGTCCAGTATATATATCAAGTATTACATCAAGTGGCTGTAGACCTAGACACACACAAAAAAAACGGGGCAAACCTAAACTTGTAGCACACTTCACTGCTGGCACAAGTAACAATTTATCAATCAAAATTCTTCACATTAAACACTTCCTGATCAGCTTTTAAAATTATATAAGGACTAAAAAAATTCCTGAGATAACTTTCTTCAAATTTTTGATGACTGAAAAAGTTTAACTCACTTTATCTAAGTTCCAAACTTTAATGTGTGGATTGATTCCAACTTCATCTTCCTAAAATGAAATTTAAAAAGAAATACAGTAAATGTCAAAAAATACCAGACCTATGTACACGAACACTGACAACATTTGAGCAAAAGGGATTTCCAAGAAAACTCTAAACTAAGAATGGTTGTGAGCAAATCATTTATAAGCAAAGTCACTCATCATCACCAATGTTTATATCTTCTACATGTAGAAAGTTTCTATAATGGTTACTGTGTTTTAAAAGTGTATTGTCCAGAGTCTTAACTACTCCTGAATCCATTCCAGGTTGGGCAAGTGTAACTAGCAAAATGCAAAATTCTAAAATGCAAAACACAACTACCAGCAGAAAAACGTCTATCTGTTCAGTCAGCTGCCACAACTGTCTTTTTAAGTAAAAATCCATAAGCCTGCATTAAAAATCAGAGGTAGGGTTTATTGCAAGCTACCATCAGTAGTTCTTAAAAATGTTGATTTGCACATCTGTCATATACAGTATACATAATTATTTAAATTAACAAATTGAAGCAATACTTACCCCAACTGACACCAAAATGTTGTGTTGCTTCAACTGATATAAATGAGTGACACAGATTTCATATGCTTGGAAAAATGTCATCTGGAAGTTTCTGTCCAGAAAATGTATGGTGCCACTCCCATCTAACCAGATATTAATCAATTATAAAAATGGACCGTGTTATTCAATAAAGCCTTGATCATTCATTCACACAACTAATTACAATATCATCATCAATAGCATCACCATCATCGCCACCATCACCAGTATCATCATCTCTATCACTATCACTATAATTAATGACATAGCTCTATCACTATCACCATCATTACCAGCTTCACCACTATCACTATCACCGTCATTATTAGCATGTATAACCCTCATTAATCACTACCACCAATTCAAAAGCATAAACACTATCATTACCAACTCCATCAGTAGCATCATCATCACTATCATTATCACCATCAATAGCATCATCATCAATAACACTATAACCATTATCGATAGCATCATCACTATCACTAATACCATCACCATCATCAATAGCATCATCATCACTATCATTATCACTATCACTATCATTTGACCATCATCAATAGCATTGATCATTACTATCACTAACA
>JAOBRB020174693.1:0-22333 GCA_027575285.2 Zoanthus pulchellus
ACAATCTCAAAATTTTACTTAGTGCAATCGTTTATGAAGAAAGATGAATTTAATAATTATCTTGATAAGACATTGTTTACAAAATAATTTTGTAGGTAACAAAATTGCAACCAAAATTGTTTTTAATACCACAGCTGAAAAAGTTGTGGTGTTGGCCTTTAAAGAACCAATTGGAAATGTTTAAATTGAAATATGTGTTGACCCCAGAGTTTTGAATAAAGTTGTAATTAGAGCCCATTTGTCAGTGTTGGGTTGGGATATGGAAGTAGTGAATGAAACATACTGTTACCGAATTGACAATTGAACAATAGTTGTATATACATATATTTTATAATTCGTATTAAGTTAGGTAAAATATGCATGTCTTTCCAGGTGGTGATAAGCTCTTCTGTCAGAAATGTTTGTGAAGAAAGATTAATTGGTGCCATTAGAGTTCTTTCTTCAACGCAAGGTAAGTTTTCAATATTTTCCAATAAAATTATAGCTAGTATTAACCATGATGATAACACAGGGCTCAAAATTGCAACCGATACGGTTGGATTTGCGACTAAAGCTTCAACAGCAGTCGCAATTTCACGACCAATCTACATCTCCGACAGCTAATAAAAAAGTGTCCACCGGAAGTTTTGCGCCTAAAATTTTGCAACCAGTCGCAAAAATATGACCATGAAATATTTTTAATTTTGCAGCTAGTCGCAAAAATGTGACCATAAAATAATTTTAATTTTGCAGCTGGTCGCAAAAATGTGACCATAAATATATTTAATTTTGCAACCAGTCGTAAAAATGTGACCATGAAATATATCTAATTTTGCAGCTAGTCGCAAAAATGTGACCAGGAAATATATTTAATTTTGCAACCAGTTGCAAAAATGTGACCATGAAATATATTTTATTTTGCAGCTAGTCGCAAAAATGTGACCATGAAATGTATTTAATTTTGCAACCAGTCGCAAAAATGTGATTATAAAATATATTTAATTTTGCAACCAGTCGCAAAAATGTGACCATGAAATATATTTAATTTTGCAGCTAGTCACAAAAATGTGACCATGAAATGTATTTAATTTTGCAACCAATCGCAAAAATGTGACCATGAAATATATTTTGTTTTGCAGCTAGTCGCAAAAATGTGACCATAAAATATTTTTAATTTTGCAACCAGTCGCAAAAATGTGATTATAAAATATGTTTTATTTTGCAACCAGTCGCAAAGATGCGACCATGAAATATCTTTAATTTCGAGCCCTGTAACATTGAAATTGTGCTTCCAGTTTATCATCACAGTTGAGGTGCTACTAGAAACAAAGTAACAAGTTTTTAGTTTATTATTTATGTTATATATTCAAAATTAAGACACAGTGATTAGTTGAATAGATATTTTTGTAACGGTATTGGGATCTCCTTTGAGTACTGTGACTATATGTTACATTTAAGGGAACCTCCACTAAAACAACAAATTAACTTTAAACCACAGAACATAATGTTTACAATTGGAATTACTCACTCTTTTTCCAATGAAATCGTTTGTATTCGAGAAAAATTAATTTCAAAAACGCTTCTTTTGGTTTTCAAATTTCCCGGGCGCCGCCATCTTAAATAATTGTGACGTACTTGGTTCCAGAACAATCGCTCTTTGTATCAGATTGAGTAATTCTTATGTTCTGTGGTTCAAAGTTATTTTGTTGTTTTAGTGGAGGTTCCCTTTAATGGGAATTCTCACGAGTCGGACGACCCGTACGATATTCTTGTAGTGACCTGTCGTTGCGCTTCGACATTTACCAACTACTTTCATCAAGCAAGGAGCAGTCCTCAAGATGAAATGCTCTGAGTGTCAATTTGTTCACTTTATTTGAGAAATAAAGAAGCCTCGCCTGTGATCTGTTCTGTTGTAAAGCACGCAGGAAGCGGATAGAGCACGAAAGAAGTTTAGGGGAAACACGAGACGTAGTCGAGTTTTGAGTTTTCTAGGTCACAGAAGAACTCAGAGTCAATACAAAAACCAAAAGAAAAGTTGGGGAATTGGTCTGCCATTTTTGTTTGATGGCGTGACACGATTCCTCCGCACATCTGTACTTTGCTAAAGTACGCTGCTTCAGCCAATCAGGGCGCGCGATATATAAAATGGTTATGATAAATAAACACACAAACGCCATAGATAAATGTTTCCCTAAGAACCAACCGCTCCAAAAAATTTTCAACAGACATACCTTGAAACTAAGCTATTCCGTACATACATACATACATATACAAACAGTACTGCAGCCGCTAAAAGCGAAAATGCTAGTAAACCAGATAGCCCACGAAATCAAGTTTGCTCACGATATTATTTTCGCCACAGGAACCCCATTCGACCAGAATAGTATGCTGACTCCTACAAAAAATATTTTGCTACTTTCAATCTTTTTACCCATGTTTTCATCAGTAATCATATAATCTAACAAATACATATATGAATGTAAAAGCCTTTTCAAGAAGAACAACTTTATAAGAACATCAAGGATCAAATTGGCCAAAATTTAAAAACAATTTAAGAACAATCTCAGGCTGAAACTACGAATATCTAACAAAATATTTTATTTAGATACTTCAACAAAACTCACAAGACGTCTCGCGGTGTTTCACATTACTCATATTTATATAGTAGCAATTGCTAAGTGCCTTCGAGCAAGTTGAAAGCAAGACATAAGTACGAGAACAAAAGAAAAACTCTACAATCTTATAGAACAGGCGATCATATTTTATTGTTCGACAAATCTTTCATTTTTTCACTCGGTGCGGTTGTTTGTAGCCTTTTTTTTCAAAGATGAATCCTCATCCTACTAACATATTTTACAGACGAGTCATACCAGCTGGGGTCTAGATGGACACCAAAATAAAATATGCTATAAAACAAATCTATATAACTCTTAAGACATTTGTTTTTGTTCAAATATGCTTTACTACTCAGTTGACAACAACCAGGAGCAGTGTTGTACTAACAACCTTTTTTTACTTTTTTCAACGCAAGATTCATTCCCTTTTTGTATTTTTAATTATGCTCAATTGCAATATTCAATGGTTTGTAGAAAACGTATTTATGTTATCTTTCCTTTCATTAATACAGACGTTCAAATTGTTTTCTGAAATTAAAGGAATCGTTTTACATGCCAATTAGACAAACATGATTAGAAAACTCAACAGATTTCTAGAACTCGTACCAACTGGGGTCCAGTTAAACACCATCCTTAATTATGGTTATCAACTCCTTAAAACCCAGTTGTGGTATACAGTGCTTAACTGCGGGCCACATAGACCTTCTAACGACCAATCATAAACTTTAACTGCAAAACCGGTGAAATAAAGTTGGAATATGCATATCAAAGTTGTTTGATATTTGGATCGACAAACAATAAAAATGCAGCATAAACTTGTAGCATAGTTTAAGAGGAAAGAAGAGGAAGTTCCGCTAAGAAGTCTATCCGCTGTGGTAAGGCTTGTGGTGAAGATGGCATCACCCCCGAATTGCTCAACTATGGAGGCCTAGCTGATATCGTGCTAGGATTTGTAAACCAGGCATATAAAGAAAGCGGCACAGCTGAAAAATGGAAGATGCTCATCATAGTCCCAGTTCCCAAGAAAGGTGATCTCACCAAGTCTGATAATTACAGATGAAACAGCCTTATCTCCCTTGTCATGAAGCTATACGCCTGATCATAAACAGGTTGAGACCCGCACTTGATCCCCTGATCCACAACTAGCAGAATGGATTTAGATAGAAAAGATCAACTGTTGGACAGATAGTGGCTCTCAGGCGTCTACTCGAAGGAGTCCATGCTGAAAACCTCAGCTGTGTCCTGACATTCATAGACTTCAGGAAGGCCTTCGACACCATTCACTGATGGAAATCCTACGTGCATACGGACTACCAGGGAAGATCGTGTCAGCCATTGCAGCTACATACTCTGAAACATGGGCAAAAGTTAGAACCCCAGACGGGGATACAGAACCATTTGAGATCCTAACTGGCGTACTACAGGGCTACACGCTAGCTCCATTTCTGTTTATCGTGGCACTTGATTATGCCCTCCGATGCGCGATTAATGGAAGAGAAGAGGAACTCGGCTTCACACTTGTTAGAAGAGCCAGTCGCAGGGTTCCTGCCAAGACCCTGACCGATCTGGACTTTGCTGACAACATATCACTCATATCAGGCTCTGTTCAGAAAGCCTGTGAACTGTTGGTCGAAGTTGAGCGCCAGTGTCTGAAAATCGGTCTTGGCATGAATGCCAAGAAGACAAAGGTCATGGCTGAGAATGTAGAGAACCCCGAAACTAGACCCCTTGACGGAACTCTACTAGAAGTAGTTGAAGACTTTAACTACCTGAGTGCCTGGATTGCCTCAACTCAGAGTGATATCAGAATCAGAAGAGCTCGTGCATGGTCAACGCTTCACAGCATGAACAAGGTGTGGAGGTCAGGAATGAATGAAAACCTCAAGCGACGTCTGTTTGTCACCACGGTTGAAAGTGTGCTGTTATTCGGGTGCGAAGCCTGGGCCTTAACATTCAAGGACGAGAAAGCCCTGGTCGGGGTTTATAAAAGAATCCTGAGAACCGCCCTCAACGTCTCCTGGGAATACCATGTTAGGAATGTTGACCTGTATAGAAATCTTCCAAGACTGTCAGGCACCATCAGGCAGAGGCGCATGAGACTCGCCGGCCATTGCGTGAGACACCCAGAGCTCACTGCTATCGAGCTAATCCTGTGGGAGCCTACTCATGGGAAGAAGTCTAGAGGCAGAACTCACGCGACCTTCATAGACACTCTGAAGAGGGACTCTGGACTGAATAACACCGCGGAAATCAGAACTCTTATAATGGACAGGGTACAATGGAGGGAGGCTATCCAAAATTCTCATGTTGTCTGTACATAGCTGCCCGTAGTAGTAAAAGGAAAGGTCCCGTTATTATTCTGATGGGGTGAAACGACCATCATAGTACTTTTTTAGATCTAGAAGCATTCACCAAAAAGCACTTGTTGAACACTGTGAGCTGGACAAACTGGATGCCTGCACCTGCCACATGTGAGTCAAATCTTCTTATCAAGTCCACGAAAGCAGAGGTAACACCTCTTTCTCTTCGCCGCCATTGTGTGACCTCTAGCTTGCTATACAGGTAGGCGAAGCTCAACTCCAACGATCACCATGGCATTCCTGACTCGTGCCTGCAATGTAGATGTAAGTGCTCTGCGTCTAATGTGTGGTATTAAAAGCTGATTAGCTAGCTCTAATAGAAATTTGTGCGTTCTCTGTTTACTTTTCAAAATTTTCAACAGAGGAAAGTTGCCTAGCCAGACATTAAACGCTGCTACAGCACCAACATCATCGATATCTCCAATAGAGCAACAGGCCAACGGTTAAGTTTTCTTCTACTAGTGTACGTTGTTACCAGGTGGTCCAGAATGTCTACTCCACTTTTGGTTGAATTATAGTAGAGAGTTATTTTTGGTTGACAACACTACCACAGCCTGCTTAATCTTTGGTACATAAGAAACCGATGTGAGTTGGTCACTGAAACCAAACAGCGAACTCTGAATCTGTCTGGTACTGTTAGATTTCATTGAATCTGGAATGTATGGCTTGTTGGGACGGATTGTGCCCACAAAGGTCAAGCCATCTTTCAGAAGATCTTCTGCAAGAGGGATTGAGGTGAAAAAAATGTCTGCTGTGACATTCCTTCCACTTCCAAGCAATGGTTCCACAAGTTGTTTAACAACACGAGCTCCCTGCCCAACTTCTCTCTGCTGGCCAGGTTGCCTCCCCTGGTAAACACCACCTTTCAGCGGGTAAAATGTCTGTGAATCACAGCACCACCAAATTTTAATTTAGTTCCATTTTTATCTGGCTTAGATGGAATGTACTTTCGAAAACCACATCTGCCTCTAAACGCTACAAGCTGCTCATCAACACAAAGATCTGGACCAGGAATAAAAAAACCTTGGAAGTTGTGCTTGAAATAAATTCCAGAAATCCCTAAAGGGTGCAAGTTTGTCAATAGTTTGTCTTTCTTGCCGAGCTGCACGATTATCAAACCTTAAGAATTTGAGAATACTTGGAAATGTATTCCTAGACATGGTTGCAGTGAAGATTGGTCTCCCTTCATTCTCAGACCATAGCAAAGACACAGATTCATGATTGGATTTGTGCAATACGGCATAAGGACAGATTCCAATGAAGGCCTCTTGCCTCACTGGGGTCAGTTTGGACTCCAATAAGAAAATGAACATGAATGTTACATACCAAACTCTGGCCTTTAAAGAGATTCACATAAAAAAACAAATTCATGAAATCTGGAAAAATTGTCCGAACATACGAGCGTTGGGGAATCTCTATTATCATTGTGGGTCGCATTAGACCTTACCTGGTAGGATGAGGGTTAAACGAAATATTGAACGAAATATGATACCGTCTCGATATTTATTTGTAATAAGTTTAACGAATCATATTTCCTTGTCCGTACTTAAACCATATTTCTTTTAAAATAATCCCTATAACCTGATGAAGATGGGTGCGGCCGATCGAAATATAGTTTGCTAAATCTGTTTTCGCCATCGTTGTTTTAGGCAGCTTTTCTATATTTTAAATCAGTATAAATTGATAAGCATAAATAGATTGCGCTATAACGATTTCAAGAAAAGTTACTCTAAAATTGATGAAAGATTAAAAAGTTGCCACCAAGAGTTTTTTCTTCTAGATAAATACACAAAACATGTTTTGTTTAATGCTATTTAATAATTTGAATTATATATTCTTACAATAATCAAAGGAGGTATAAAGAAGCCATTGCTATATATGCAATTTAGAATAGTGTGTTGTAATCAATTATTTTAGCTTAGTATAACTAAAATGGTAGGTATTTTGAAGTTTGCATTTTCTTTGCTTGCTTTCTAGAAAGCACTTGCTGTCTCACTAAGTGTTGCCCAAGCGTCTATGGCAACCTTAATGGTTTCAATGTCTGATTTATTTTTATTTTTATTGTCTTGAATCGCATTTAAACAAATACAAAGTTGGCCGACGACAGTCTCTATCAGTTGCAGCGAATAATCGCTGATTTATGCACTTATCATTAGCTTTCTCAAGGGTCGAACCCTGGGACACACCTGGGAATGGTTTTAAAAGCTCTACAAAAGGGGTATGTGGCAACCAATGTCTTGGCAAATGCCCCTCAGGGGACAGTCCGCCTACCTTTTAATATTAATTGTCTTTACTGTTTTCATCTTTTTTGCATGGGCCTTGGTAATTTGACGCATCTTCCATGAGGACTTTGACTGTTTGCTTTTTGTGGATCCCAATCTTTCTCTTAAGTCGATATTGAGAACAGAAAGAGTAATGAGCAAAATGAACAGAAACAAACGAGTCAATGACAATTTTTATCAATCATTACTAAACAACTGTAAAAAGTTCTTTCCTCTACATACAAAATCTGCAAAACTGTCCCAATAATTAGCTTCCTTTCTTTTCTCCTAACTTCCCATGCTTTATAAAATGGAATTCTTGCAGAACACTTTTTAAATGACACTGAATTTTATCGATAATTCTCCACACAAGCCTGCAATGCAAAACGAGTTTCGAAAGAAAAAAAAGATGACAAAAAAAGGGAAAACTGTCGCAACACGGTTTGCCACGTTATGGTTTAGTGTACACCGCCGACCAAGGCACAACAAATCCCGTGGGTATATCTCCGGGAGTTTAACATTCCTTTCAAAAGACGCACGATGCCTCATCCTTCCGGGCAAAACTTTTTCCCAAATTTGATTAATCTCCTTCTAACCTACTAGCCCCCTGGGTATCCCTTAAGGAAGCTAATGATAAGTGCATTAAGCGCTCGTTAGATAGATTGCTATTGTTCAGCGTGGGTGGGCGGAGCGTAGAGCCAGTATAAATATTTTCTATTTCATTGATCAAGTAAATATCCTTAGTTTTGACTACCTTTAGTAAAAACCTTTTTGTTAGTTTCGATAAGGTTTATACCGCTGTTGTTCAAAATATGCCAAGAAAGAAAAAAGTTGCTCTCGTTGCCCGCGCGCAAGCTGCTCAAAATGTTGCCAAACACAATCTATTTTTTTTCGCAGCCGAACTGCGCTAGTCCATGAGTAGAAATGAATCTCACTCACCTGAACTTTCAATCTCTCAGGAACTCAATTGACCCATCCTTCGACCATTTCTTCAAGGATAAAAGGGCACTTGAGATCTCCAATGTGCTCCCTCGCTCTTGCAATAAATGTCTGGAGAATGTACCAGTAATTTTTGATATTCAGATAGGCATCTGTCTCTAGCTCCTTGGTGCCACAACAATGCGGAAAACTCTCCTAGTAGTTGATCTCTGTCAAAATTGATTCGAGCGACTAAATCTTGAAAATAATCGCCGTTGGCTCTCCAGTGATTATCCCTGTCGTGCACGTTGTCTGCCAATCCACTGCCTCCAGGCCAGGCTGGGATTATCACTACCCGTTCGCCCTCTCGGACATGGTTATATCGAAACTTGACGACTGCCCAAGTTATAAAGCCGATTTTGTCTGTCTGCTTGGAAAAATGGCGGACGTCACCTTCCCGGACCGCATTAACAAGGTTTGGATTGTATGATGGGATTTATAGAACGCGTGAAAAGTCATGCAATGGTGTCCTTGATTCTGTCGTAGCTGTAACCGTAGTGAGTGTTCGACTGACCTGCTGCAATTACAAGAAACGTTTTACTTTGAAACAAAGTTGACGCTTCGCATTACGTGAAAAATAATACAAATCAAAATATCTTGTTTAATTTTCTAAGTTGAAACCAAGTACTTTTAAAAAAGATTAATAGGCCAGAATTTATAATGTCAGAATCTTGTGTAATTATAAGTTGCCATTGGGAATTAGCTCTACTTATATCATTTAAAGTAAACATGATTCTGCCGTCAACAGAACAGGAAAAAGGTTCATTTTAAAGCTAGAAATTAAGAAAAAGTAAACCAATATATTTATCAAGATGGAGTTTTATCGGTCAACAATATAACTATAAGATCAGTACCATATTGTGATTTATGGGAAATAAATTGTAGAAAGCCGAAAGATATTATCAGCTCAGGGAAAGAAAAAAATCACATTCTGAGATCTACATGACAGTTTCCTTCCGATAGTTAGTTTGAAAGTAATCTATCAAGGTTGCCTCAGGTTGATCTACATCAACCTGTGTGTCACTTGTTTCTGCATCTAATCTTGTATCCGCGTAATTTTTTAATGGACGGGCATACGACACTAAGAAATTTAGAGCATCTCGGCATTCCATAAACTAAAATTAAAGTTAGTTTAGCGAAATATAATTACAAAGCTAAACACAACTGGTCATTTTAGTTGGGCGTAAGAATTACGAATTGCAGCATGTATAAAAGCGAGCAGTAACTGGTATTTAAAGCGAATTTAGATATATATTCAACTCGAAATACAGAAAAGATTTGTCTTTGTTGTTCTGCTTGCGATATGGTAATGGCTCTAGTGAAAACTTTAAACTGGAGAGGTGTTAACCAAAAGTATCTTCTCTAAATCTAACAAAGGCAAAGTCCAGGTTACTAGCACATCCGGTTTCTAAAAAATACAAAAGAACTGACTTACTTTGGTAACTTACATAGGTTACGACGCTTTCATCTTATTTCTTAATAGCTATCTGAATTTTTAGCTCAACTAGCCTTATATATATATTTTTTAAAAACATATTATTTTGAGCTTTTATACTCTATTTAAAAAACTTTTAAAATTCTCGGATATTCCTTAGTGTAAGAACCTGTGAAGTTTATAAATGGGGAAGATAAGAAAATAATAAAGCCAAAACAATAAGAGAACAAAACATAAGAGTAATAAAACAAAGAAACAGATTATATAAAGTTTATATAGTTAATTAATTTTTTTGTCGCCACAACATGGGCATGCGCTACAGTCACGTTGAAGTCACACTATAATGGCCATTCTTGAATATGAGTTAATTAAAAGTGAGTCTAGACGTTAGTAAACATGGCCTTGGCTGTTTCAATATACAATTGTTTTATGAATTAAGAGTTAGTCAATCTTCGTCCAGTCTTAATGTTCTTACGTTTTCCTAAAACACGCTTTTTCATAGGAGATGTTATTGATTGCTTTTAGCTTTTTGTCTGTTTCAGCTTCAATTTGTTTTTTTCCTTGAGCGGTTAACGTTTTCAATACCAACAGTCAATACAAGGCATTGAAAAACAGTGTTGATTGTTAGAGCTTTTAGTGTTGCATAAGGGACAATAATAGATATACTCAATTAACTGCCCACACTTTGCGAACATAAATTACCTGATCGAGAACATTTTCAACAAGAAACATTGTTACTACTTCTCAGCTTTCACCTGAGCCTTGTTCCAATAAATTGTTTTAAATTTTCGGCCAACCCGAGCCTCATTCTTCTAGTTTATACAGTTTTTTTTAATCAAAAGCGCATAGCGGCTCCAATTATTTTATTGATGACTGCTACACTCTTTTTTATAAGAACCTTTTTTATTATAACATGAGGCTGAGAATCACTAAAAATGTAAGAATATGTTATTAACACGCTGAGGCTGAGCATTTATTTATGATTAAATAATTCGTACTGTGTTATTAAAAAGTTTGCTTGGTCTTCTTGACTTGGGCTTTTTTTCTTAATAGGTTTCAGCTATTTCTTTTGAAAATTTTCAACCGTATCTTTTGTTTGTGATAAATATGTTCCAAAACATTGTAGATTTTTTCTAATGATGACAAGTAGAAATTATAATATGGTTACGTGAAATCACGAGCTCTGATTGGCTACAAACGATGAACAAAACTCTAATGGAGCACGCTAATGGCGTCAGCAATTTTCTCAATCCTCGAAAATATAGAAATAGCTAGAAATAATCTATTTCGAAACTGTGAAAAAATGCCAAATTTTAGTTTGGATTTTCCGTGGCTTGTTAATGCTTTTCAAGAGAGCACAAAAGCGACAGCGATGTAGGAAGAAAAAGTTTAAAAAAGTTGTTTCTGAAAGGCACTCAAAGAGGACAAATTAAAAAAAAGCAAACAACAAATTGGTCCCTACAATAATTATGTTTAGTCGAAATTAATAACAACAAAACTTGTGTTTAATTGTCGTGGCTCACAAAAAATTATGTGTAAACTTCAAAGCCGTAATTACTATAAACTTGTCTCACTGAAAAAGTTACAAAAGTTACCAGTACGCGCTGCTATACAAAATGCATGTTCTCAGAACTTATGTTCGTTCTGCAAATGTTTTGAAGAGTCAATTAAAATTGTTCGACTAATACTAACTAATTTTAAATATCATTCTTTAGGAAAACTAATTAATTTAATAACTTAAAAGTAAACTAAAGTGTTTAAAACTCTACACATTTTAAAAATGTTTCAACTAAAATGTAAACAACTACTCTAACCGTCTTCACCGGTTTCTTTGAAACCAACAAAACAACGAAATGTAAAATAATTAGGGTAAAAAATGAACTCCATGACTTTTTTTAATATCAAAAACAATGTATGTTACCTTAGTTCGGATCAGCAAGGTGTGCAGGAAAAAAAATTCAAACTCCATTGGAGTCAATGTCCGTTGGTCAGTTGAATCAAAATTTGAGACGAATATATTTGAGGTATATGCGGAAGCGAGAACACAAATTAGGGGTACTTACAGCCGTACGTCAAATTTACTAAGTTTTTGCTCCTCTATCGAGCGTCACCTTAACGCTTCTCCAAACAACCGAAGTTGTTCTCCACATTTCTAATCATTCAAGATTTTCTGGATCAAAGCAGATGTTGGATGCTCAGTTGGCAGCAATAAAACGCAGCGGCAACAAAAGTAAAAGCACAACACAAAGCTGCCATTGAAGTGGAAGACCTCAAAAAGTGTAAAAGCAGTACAGCGTTTTCTTTTGCCTTACCACTTTCCCTTTTGGTTCAACCTTGTTCTCTATTTTTGTCGATTAGGTCGAGAAGGTCAACCTAGCCTTTCAACTCAAGGCCTTCAACATTTTTTTAAATTACACTTTTCTTGCTTAGCTTTGCATGGAAGTTCCACGCGACTCCGAAGCCAAAATTGGTCACACAAAGTGAAGTTGTCATGAATCCCACAACTTTTTTCAATCTTCTATACCAAACTCAATATCCGGTGTTCAACCACTGCACCATTTCCAACATAAACGTTGTTCTCAACACTTAATGTATCCGTGTTTTTCATTATCCTTTTCTTTGAAAATACTGTCAATTTTTGAACAATTAAACTGTTCCTATGAACCATTTCTTTAATATTTAACTACTATATTCCAAGAGCGCGCGTTGGATATGAGGAAATAGCCAACGAGGTGCGTTGCGCCGAGATGGCTATGATCATTTAAAATCCAACAAGCACGCAAATGGAAAAATTGTTTTACTAAATTTCATGAGCTTTCGGAACCCTTCGATACTTGAAAATGACAACAAACTTTTAAGAAATCGATAAAGAAGATTTTTTGTTAGTTTCCATATATGGTTATTCGGTATATATAACCGAGATTGAGTGAACCAATCAGGGCGCTAGAATTTAATAAATTTGATTGGGGGTCAAAACGGGTCTGGGTTCGAGTTGGACAACCCGTTATTCTGTGTGCAAATGACCATTTTTAAGCAAATGCTTTTGCGTATCTTTTTTAATTTTACAGCAAATTATGTATATAAAATATTAGGTGGTTTGATTTCTTTGAGATAATCACAATAACGGCCCACAGCAAGTCATTGTTAGTCGTGGTACCACTTCACTTAGGAAGGCGGTAGTAGAAAATTAAGATTCCGCGTTTCTTACACCCTCGGGGTCTTCTAGAGAGGTACAGATTTGTAAAGTAAAAGTACTGTGCTTCAAATCGAGGTGTGACGAAAGCATAGACTATGAAAACACAGACATAAGACCTCAGACCACAAAAACTCAGGCATCAAAAATTTAGACCCCCTTGAATCCACACGTAGAAGTAAAATAAAACCATCAGCCATTATACCAAGATAAATATAAATGAATCCAAAGATATGGAATCATTAGGATTTTTGAATTGTAGGTAAATCAGCTCTCGTGGTTGAAACTGTAACAAAAAGCGAAGGTTTTGAGAGATAACCATGGTTCGTTTGATTTTGTGAAACACAATTTCAATTTGTTTATGAAAAACTGGAAAAGAAATAAGCTTCCTTCTAAAACGAGAGCCATTCGGAAATTATAAGTTAACACAAAAATCGCACATGAGAGTCGAAAGGAAAGCAAAGATGCTATAAGAGAGGACATTATCCAGCGACTTTTTCCGGCAAATCAAAGCAAATAATGATAAGGTAAATACACTACTGAACTACGGGCCTCAGACGGCAGTATAACCTCTCACTTGAAAATCTAAGCGATTTTTATTGGTAAAAAAGGAATAATCTCACAAGAAGGATCGAGTCCAGATTGCCACGAGTTGATAAACGTCTACTGTTACAGTAAAGAAAACTATACAACGGGATATGTCAAAACTGTCAATTGTACATTCTAAATACGGTGAATCATACTGTGACGGAACATTCCTCGTCTGTTTTGCGAGTTACCACAATAAACAATAAGAACACATCTTAACATGCATATGTAAAATATATTCAAATACATTATAAAGGAAATCACTTATACAATATTAAACTAGAGTTATTTGCCATCTCAGTAGGATACATATAATCACATTCGAGTAACTGTCTGCCTTGATTAGCAAGACGACCTCCCTAATGGGTCTCCTGTACACGTTCCTCACTCCGTCTCGGGCAGTCATAACCGTCACCTTCCTCACTTTGCCATCGTGGTCTGGTTGCGCGCTTTGAATGCGCGCCAAAGGCCATTCGTTCCTTGGCACTTAAATTAAGTTGCGGGTTTCTCCAGATTCTACGGGGTTGGATCAAAGGTAGGTACTCTTTTCGCCATCTAGACCAGAAGATGTTGGTCAGATGTTCCACTTTCTCCCACTGTTTTCCGTAAAGACAGTCAACGTTGAATTCACCGGAGGAAGGCTTTAAAGGTTGAATTTTCTGGGTCAACAGCTAGGCTGGCGTTAGTACCTCTGGTGCTTTAGGATTGGTTGAGACAGGTACCAGAGGTCTCGCATTGACGATAGCGGTGACGTTTGCCATCAGTGTGGTTAGAACTTCGTGAGTAAGGTGTGCTTTGGATATATTCTGCAACATACTTTCCAGTATTCTTCTGGCCACGCCAATTTCGTTCCTATGCTCCACCTGTGTGCGACGAATGTGGTAGGTTAAACACCCACTCGCAACCTTTGTTTAAAAGATATTTTTGGACAGCGCTGATGTCCGATGATTTTTCACCCGTTACAACTCGCGGACAGCACATATGAAGTTTATACCACAGTTGTAACGCCGGGCCCCTAATTGCCAAAAATCGCCTAAAGGCGTTCATAAAACTTGATCTATCCATAGACTCTATTACTTCGATGTGAATTGCCCGTGCCCCCATGCACGTGTAAAAAACTGCTCAACGTTTAGCTTGGACCAGACCTCCTCTCGTACGCCTAGCACAGACTTGCCATGGGTCAAATACATCCAGAAAAACATAGCTGAATGGGGGTACTGGAGTTACGCGCTCAACTGGGAGCTCTGCCATCTGCTGCATCTGGCGTTCACCTCTTACCTTCTTGCACTGGATGCACTTGCTAACGATACTGCTTGTAAGCCTTTTACCTCCAAGGGTTCAATAGCCATTACTTCGTATCGAGCCGTGGGTGAAGACTCTCCTGGGTGTTTTACCCTTTCACAATAATACTGAACTATCAGTTCAGAAACATGATTTTTGTTTGGTAGAATAATTGGATGGCGCTCTGCGTTGCATAAGCTTGCTGCATCGAGCCTTACGTCGAATCGCAGCAAACCATCCTCGGCATGTATTGGGTTAAGCTTTGACAGGGGACTGTTCATGGGTAGCCGTTTCTTGTTACTTACTTTATCTAACTTATCAAAGAAAGCTTCTGCTTGAAGGGCCTTGATGATTATTGTCTTTGCCTGTTTTGTAGTAACTGTTGAGGTAGCCTGTTGTTGCTAAGAACCTTTGTAAAGAGTTCGCGCTCTGGCAATTAACTTTGCTATTACCGCTTGCAATTTAGACCACTTAGAAAATTTATTGAACCGATGTGATCCGAGGTTGTTCCTGTTGCTTTCTACCTTGGTAGTTGATACATTTACTGTATGTCGTACCTCAGGATCTTTGGGCAAGATTTCAGCGTTGAGGGTCTCAGTAACTTCTGATGTTCTGTTTTGCTGGTGAAGAAACTTTGGGCCCATCAGCCAACCGCTGGTTTACAACTTGTTTGCATCCACGGAACGGGAGGCAAGATCAGCGGGGTTGAGATGAGTCGGAATATATTCCCATTGTTAAGGAGTTGACAACCTATGTATCCGCTCTGCATGGTTAGCAACGTATACTAAGAAACGTCTCAACTCGTTAGTGATGTAGCCGATAACAACTTTACAGTCGGAATAAAAAGTAACTTTATTTGGGTTGACCTCAAGCTCCGAAGTTACCGCATCTGAAAGTTCGACTGTCAACACAGCGGCACAGAGCTCTAATCGAGGCATTGACGATGCATGAGATGGGGTTTGCTTGGCTTTGCCGAGAACAAAGGTCGCATCTGATTCGCCTGATGACTGCATAACTTTTAGATACGACACAGCAACGATCGCCATTTCTAATGCATCACACAACGCGTACGTGTATAACTCTATACTTGCTGCGCTCTTTAGTGATTGCGTCGAAGTAAGAACGGGGTACTTTGAGGCTTTCTTAAGCCTGCAGTGATTTCCGCCAAACTTCCCAGGAAGGCTTATGTTTTTCAAATAAAGGCGTGTCCCATCCATTGGGCTGAGATGCGTTGAGATCTGTTGACATTGACCTCAACAGGAACTTTCCCTTTATAGTAACTGGGACTGCGATTTCTAATGGGTCGTACAGGCTATTGGTTACTAACAACACTCCTTGCTGTGAGAAAGGTTTTTCCTCAGTAGATACCCGAAAAGTGAATGACTCGGATTCTAAATCCCAATGTACTCCGAGTGATCGTTGTGCTGGGAAGGCGTTTTTACTAAGGTCGAGGTCCCGGAGGCCAGTAGCACGGTTATTAGGGGGAATGTTCTTCACGATTTCAGTGCTGTTTGAGGCAAACTTGTGAAGCCGCAGGTTTTGCTTTAGCTAGCATTGCTTGAGTGCGTTGGAGTAAATCTATAGCACTTTTTGGGTCCGGGGTTGAGTAGAAACCATCATCCACGTAAAAGTTGTTATGAACGAAGGCCTTGGTGTCGGCACCATATTGTTCCTCTCCCAATTCTGCAGTCTTACGAAGTCCGTAATTTGCTACTGCTGAGGACAATGTATAACCAAAGACGTGGACTGTCATTCTATACTCCGTTAGTTTTCAATCAGGATCGTTGTTCTGATACCAGATAGACCGAAGTAGATCTGCGTGCTCTTCTATGACTTTAAAGGAGTGAAACAATTGTTCAATGTCTGCGACTATTGCGATGGGCTCTTGGCGGAAACGAAGGAGAACACCAAGCAGGTAATTTGTCAGATCTGGGCCTGACAGAAGAACCTTGTTTAAAGACACTCCACATTCTGCTGCCGAATCAAATACGACACGGATCTTGTCCTTTTTCTTTGGATTGTACCGGCCGAAGGTGGGGAGGAACCAAGTAGGACGTCTAACGTTAGGGTCTAAGGGAGGAGCCATTTCTACAAGACCCATGTCAAAGATCTTTTGCTAAAAGGCGAAGTACTGTTCCTTCATAGCTGTATTCTTGTCAAATACGAGGCGCGTAGATCTGACTCGTTTAATAGCATCTTTTCGGTTGTCTGTCCGGTCTCGGATATGTCCATGCACGGGGAGTGGGGCCTCCCATTTCGCCGCATACCAGCGTGCATTATTTCCAGGAATCGCCTATCTTCCACTGAAGTGCCTGCTCTGTTATCGTCAGGTGTGCAAATGAATACGTCACGTCCCAATACCTTCTCTTGATTGAAGCAATGTGACCTATCAACGTCATAATTCACATGAAACCGGTTGGAACAACGGACAAGTAGAGATGGTCGTCCATTATGTAGAACTTGGGTCTTGCAAGAGTTGACCTCGTTTGATTCAGGAGCGCCATTGAGGCAAGTATTTCCGAGAACTACTCAGCTTAGATCAAAGAGTTGTCCCCAAGGTGCGTGCACAGGTCAGTTGATTGAATCGTGAACTCTATGAAGCGTCGATACGTCCCTGCTTTATTATCGAGTTCTGTCATTTTGTTCGCAATTTTCCTCAGGTGCTTGTGATATCCCGCTGTATTCGGTGTTGGGATTTCGTCTCGGTTATTTGGTATGTCGTTACACTTGGTGAAGGTTGGCAAAAATTATTTTACGCTCTGATCAATGGACTCTATTACCAGTCCGTGCGCCCGTCTTCCGCTAGCAAATATCACTCCGGAGCATGTTTTAAGTGTGTATGGCGTTGCAACATTAAAAACGTTTAATTTGTCGAAGAGTTATGAACGCGCAAGGGAGAAATTTTTTTGTTCGTCAATGACCACATACGCTTTAACTTTATTGTTCGGGGCATTTGCTGTGTACACGTTTACAAGACAGATTTTTGCACAAGATTTACCCGCTACGTCAGAGTGCTTATTGCAGAGTTTTCGCTGCTCCATCGCAGTTTTGTTTGCATTTACGCATTTCGGGTTTTGTGTTGTGAAGATGTAAAGCGGTTACATGGTCGCCGCTCTTGCACTTGGCGCATTTAGGTGAGTGTGTGCAATCCTTGGCATAGTGTGAGCAGGAAGCAACGCATCAAAAACACACGCTCATTTTTCTTCGTGCGGCTTTCCTGAAAGGTGCGGCAATTTCGCAAAGGATGTGGTTTGTTATGTATAAGACAACAGTTTTGAGGATTAAGAGTTTAGTTGTTGTTTTGCAAATTCGTCTTTGCAACTGATAAGCTTCTTGTAGAATACGGTTTCCGCAATTTCAGTTCCTTTGTTGAGTGATCTACTTGTTGTGTACGTGAGAGGAGGTTTTCGCGGGGATCTATTGCAAGTAAAGGGTCGTTTCTCTGTTTGGATATTTCTTGCACAAACCTCGAAAACTCATCGAAGGGAGGATAATAAGAGTCCTGTTCAACTTTACGTTTGAAGGCAAGCGATTGCCATTGGCTTTGAAGATCCCTACGCAGTGTTGATACAACTGGTTTCAGATATAAAGGACAATCTAAGATATTAAACCCTTTTAAACCCCCACTGTGGCAACTGCTTGTTAACCCTGTTTTTTATCTGAAGGAACTTTGCTAGTTTATCAACTTGTGCTTCTGATAGTACTGCATCGGAGCCAAATCTTTTGCCAAATTTTTCCTAAACTTGTTTTAGGCCCTCCCCTGGGTTATAAACATACGCATTTCTATGTTGCTATGCAAGTTTTTTCAATTCTTTTGTGGAATATTCAATAATAAAGGAAAGCTGTTTGCTCGCGCTTAAGTTCATTCCGCGCATCTTATTTTCTAAAGAGCCTTTTCACGAGCTAAAATTCTCTGGGTGATCATCGAAATTTTCGATTTTCTTTGAAATCACTTCTCTGCGGGCCGAAAACTTTATAGTATCCATGGTGGATTGTTTTTGTGGAATCGCGGAAAAGACAGGTGCTTGGGGATTCAGAAAATGGACAACATTAGCGGGTTTCGGCTTTCAATTTGTGCTACAAATTCTGGGTTAATATTTTCTGATTTTACTCCGAACTTTTGACAAGGGAGGGTGTCATTAGATAGTTAATATATTCATCAACACGTTGCTTTGTGTTGCATAAGGAAGGCGCTCTAATTTAACATTATGTTCTTCTACCAAATTAACCTGCGCTAATTCTTCGTCAAGGGCTTCTACTGTAGCTAGCTACCTGGGCTCCTTTGTCTAGCCTTAGTGCTTCTAATTTAAACTGTTCATTTCGCCTCTTTCTTGCCAACGCCATTTCTTTTTCTGCATGCATTAAGGCCAATTTTGTTTGGATGTTTAATCTGCGCTTCTGTATTACGGCTTTTTTAAGAGCTGCCTTTGCGTGCGCTTTCGCTTTAATGCAAGCTGACTTCATTAACTGATGATGTCGATAGCGTTCCGCTTCGCACAAAAGGAGTCTCTAATAAGCATAATTTTATTGTCTCATTAGCATCATTTCTTTTAGAGTCTAAATGTTCTTTACGTTTAGGTGATGTTTTTTTGAGTAGGCTCAACTCTTCAATTACTTCAGTAAAACGTACTCCTGCACAAATCTCTTGGATTGCTAACAGCTTTAGTTAATACTCTTCAAAGACGTCTCTTGCCTCGGAAATTTGCCTTTTCATAACGTCTGGTAAAATATTTTCTTTTTTGCATATTTTGCTTAACCGAGTGAGGCATTGTTTCCAGATAGTGTTTAATTTGTCGCTAGCTCCTACTAATTTACTTTCTAATACCTTGATGGTCGGCTTTCCAACCTTTTTGGACAATCTTTACCTGCTGGCGGAGTAGTCTCTTCCTCGAATAAACCCATCTTTTTCACTGGCGATACTCATGCCGGCGGCTCACGATGCTTGTTAAACTTGCCAATACGTTATTCCTCAGACAGCAGTATAACCTCTCAATTGAAAATCTAAGCGATTTTTATTGGTAAAAAGGAATAATCCCACAAGCGTAAAACATGTGGTTGTACGTGAAAGATCGAGTCTAGATTGCAACGAGTTGATAAACGTCTACTATTACAGTAAAGAAAACTAAACAACACAAAATGTCAAAAGTATCAATTGTGCATTCTAAATTCGGTGAATCACGCTGTGACGGAACATTATGGCAAGCAAAAGTATGTTTGTATTTTTGGGCAAAACAGTGAAGAAAGGAGATACTTTCAATTAAAACAAATCGAGAATGTTTTAGTTTGGATAGAAAATGGAAGTTTCCTGAATTACAGATGAACGCGAAAGTATGCAGCTGTATAGTTGGAAAGGTGAGTGAATATGATTTTGCACGAAAAAAACTTTGTTTTGATTAATTTATATTGTTTTTAATAACTATCAAACATCATTAATTTTGATTTTATTAAAGCGATCGAAATGACTTAAATTTTTTTATGATCAACCGTTTTTTAGGGCATTGACATTGTTTATGGTTTCTACTGTTCCTTGCGGTCAGTGCCACAGGGCAAGTACGTTTAACTCTATCTAGACTAGGAAGGGGAGCAACTTTTTTGAATCAATTATGCACGTCCATCATTATCGCCGTTGCCATGACAGAGGTTTTCTGAAAGACACTTTTGATCTCAAATCACCGAGTTAGGTTTCATCAATGTAGTTTTCATACATTTTCACTTAACATATAAAGCAAAGTAACAGGAAAGGTGTATGCTACAGTTATGGTATAGTATTCAACATTTTGAACAATCCTTTCCCCAAATGGAGATCTTTTAGCACATTCATGAAATCTTAACTCTACACATTATGAAACAAATTCAAAATCGCAATGTCGTTGTTGCATGTGTCGCAACAGACAAAGGACGGGTGAGAGGGAGGAAAGGAGGGGCGGGGGGAGTTTGGTGGTAGGTGGTAGTGCAGAGTTGTTTTACAAACTTACTATTTGTACGAACATCACTAAGTGAACTTTTAAGATTCTTGCGATCAAAACTAGTTACATATTTTTAAGAGACAAACACAAATATAAATCTTCCCCATCTTGATTTAATCGAATTGTTTTGCTCGTATCTAAAGTCTAAGTACCAAATTTAAAATTCCGATTTCTAATATTTGGACCTCCGAGAGTAAATTCTATAACTCCTACACCATACGTGAAATGAGAGATTAGATTTGTTCGAAACAGGTTTTGCTCTTTTATTGTTTTATCATGGAAATATGATCGCAGGCGTTGAGCAACAGTAATAGTTTTGTCACTGAATAATTAAGGCAAGGGCCTACCTAAACATTATGAAAAAGAGGCTTTTTGTGTGGGAGATTGGCCCTATACTCTTGTTTTTTTCTTAAATCAAAACCTGAAGGACTGGGTATTGCCTGTATGTGTGATAACAAGGAAATGTTAGTCACGTAACACCTCGTATTCCATTTGAAATCTTTTTTGAGGGGCGGTTTTAGGAAAAAACTGCCAAAAAATGCCTTTTTTTGCAGTTTTGGGCAAATATTGGGTGCCTGAGCTCATCATCAAAAGCTGAGAAGGCTTATACCTTGCCAGTATCGAAGAACTGTTTATTGGCACTGTGATCATAGCAAACTAAGTCAGTTTGCTTGGTTCGAGAACTGGCTGCTTGCTGTATCATGCAAAAGGGGACCTACGAGTGTTTGTCCTTGTCCCAGCCAGCTGCATTTTGCATTTCTCTTAGTTTTATTGAAAGCTTAAAAAGTCTAGAGAGCTTTTGGCGCAAAATGTAAGCTTTGTTGGGGACCTATAAAAAAGCTTTCATTTGCAATTTGTGGGCTCTGGTGTTTCCCTGTGCAAAATATCCGGGGATTCCCATGATGCAATGGGGCATATTTGTGTTCTGTAGCTGATCGACTGCACATGCCAGCAAGAAGTGGGTGGTTTCAGCTCAGATTTTTCAGGTGTGTCAATAAGAATTCCATTTTACTGTAGACGAACAATTGTTTTATTATGTTTATTATGTTAATGGAAAGTTGAAAGTAAAATGAAGAGTCTGGACAGCTTGTGTTTCAGACAAAACTTTTTGTTTTTCACATTCATTATTTGAGTCCATTCATAAATTAAAGAAATCTGAGTGCAATCTATCTTGTTTAGCTTCAAATTTTGGGTTATTTCATATATTTTTTCTCTCTTTTGATCTGTCACTAATCCTTCTCAACTGTTATTTCTTGAAAAAGTGTTGAAATTGAACTCCAGCATTTTTTTATTTACCCAATAAAATTTTGAGCTTTTTAATATCTAGGCAAATATGCTTCATTGCAAACACTCTTCTACTCTGTGCTTTTAAATTGCCAATTATATTGTGCCTGAACATTATGTAGGGCAAAACCTTTTTTGGAATAAACCCATAATGAGGTAATTGCTGTTTTTTTTAGTGTTGCAGGAAGAGATTGAAGAAAAAAATCTTAATTTTTTTAAATTTTAGACTTTGATATTTTTCTCTCAGGAATTATTTAAAATAAATTAAGATCCTCTGCTCATCCCAAAGACATTTATACTGGCCATCTGCAAAAAGTGTTTTTAGGTCATTCAGTTTTGTTGTTTTTGCTCATTTTTTTCTCAAGGAGGGGGTGCTTTTCAGCAGTTTATTCC